>VZTG01008184.1:151094-192838 GCA_013397845.1 Melanocharis versteri | reverse complement strand
CCTGTTCTTTGATGGCACATAAAAACCACCCAGACGAGGACTGTGTTAAAGCAGATGCTCTATACAATATATGATTAAGCTTTCAGTGTACCCCTTAGGATATTCTGGCCCTTTTCCACCCTTAGATGCTTAGCCAGCCAGAACCAAACATGAAGTTCATCTTCGTAGTAACAGCCTTCTCCCAAATAGCAAAATTTAGATACATGTTTGTCTATTGAGCAAAGATACATGAGAAATGAGGTGTAAAATTAATTAATTGAAGCATGGAGTTAAACATGGAAAAAAATGCAAATCTCCTTAATTTGTCCTGAGGACAAAATTAAAAAGAAAACAAACAACCCCACAATAAACTAGTAAAGTTAAATATCTTTATCAAACATGATTCTCAACCTCTTAAAAATAACAGCAAGCATCTATGCTTATAGCTGTTATTTATACTTTATGCCAGTGGGGATAATCTGGATGTACTCAGCTCTGAGTGCATCTTGTTTAAAGCAAATATACTGGAAATAAATGGACTCCAAAAAATTTAATGAGTTGAAAGATAGCTTGAGGAAACAAAGGGTGTTTCATTGTTACATATATCTGCAATATTCCTCAAAATTTTGAGAATTATTTATCTTAAATACTTCTATGTTCCTCATTGAGGGAAGGAATGCTGAAAAATAAACTGAAACATAAACCATGGAATGTTTTTTTTAGTGAACTTGAAAATCTACAATCTGAATAACAAAACAAGAAAACTTGAAGCCGTTTTTTTTCTATTTACTGATGATATTAAAAAAAATATCCCTGTTAAATATCCCTGTTAGAGGGAAAAAAATTCCCATCTTGATGTCATCCAGATGTTGGTTAAATGAGCTCTTATGTCTTGTTCCTGCTTTGAATTTATTTAAATTTATTTTAAATGAAATGATTCTCAGTGATATTGGATGTGTAATCCATGAATCCCATCAGTGGGCTGCTACCTGCATGAAGTGCAAGAAATCTTTCCGTTGTTTTTAATGTGACTTTCATAATGTAAACTAGACTGATGGAATATGAAATAGTTGATATGGTCAGGATACTCTAGGAAAGATGTATATGATTCCCTCCCAAACTGAATTATCATACAAACCTATGAATCTAGAAGTCACACCTTTCTCCTCCTTACATTTGCTCCCATTTTTTTAATGCATTAAACTGGGCAGATCTAAATAGCGAAACCCAAAATGGTTCAAAGGGAGAAACCACTTTAGACGAACCATGTTAATAAAACACATGGATTAAGGAAGTTCATAAAAAGAGAGAAAAAACCATAATATGTTGGATTAGAAGTGGTGAAATAGTACAAAGAATTTTTTAAGAAACATTTCAGCCTAAATAGATTCTGGGTGTGGCTTCAGTCTGTGTAGAGAGTTTTATTGTACACTAACATTTGTGAATAATCTGAGAAAACTTTTGTTCATAAAAATGTTTTCAGACAGCAGATTCCAAATCTGTAAGTCATGGTTTTGTCTCAAAATGTGTTCCAATAAACAGGGAACCCAAAAGTGTTCCAATAAACAGGGAACCAAAATTCACTGTGGGTGGAGCAGCTGTAGAGCTTGGCTCTACTAGTCAGGGAGCAAAACCAAAATCCTGTGGCAATGGAGAGAAAATATCTAGGGCCCGTCTCAAAGGATGTCTATAGGTATATGATGAAATTTTAAGTTCAAACAGACCAGTAAACAGAACAATTGCTCATTAAATTTGATTACCTAATCTTTTTATAATAAAAATTGCAGCTTATTGATGAATTTATGTTAAATGCAGAAAACATTTTTATTTAGGGACCTTAAAGACAATCCAGTTCCAACCCCCAAGCCATGTGCAGGGACACCTTTTACCAGACCAGGTTGCTCAGAGCCTTTTCCAACCTGGCCTTCCAGGGATGGAGTGTCCACAATTTCTTTGGGCAACCTGTTCCAGTGCCTCACCACCCTCACAGTAAAGATTTTTTTTCTAATATCTAATCTAAACCTACTTTCTTTCAGGTTGAACCCATTCCCCCTGTCACTACATGCTCTTGTAAACTGGGCTCTCTGCATCTTTCTTGTAGGCTCTGTACCGTTTTTCTTGCATGCCTGAAAAATCTGTATTTCTATGGAAAAAATCATAAATGCTTCAATATATGTATCAGACATTCATTCTCTATAAATTACGAGACGTCAGAAATACATTCTTGTAATTTATTCATTCTATGAGTTTTTTTTTTAGCAGACACAGGTATCTTCCTGAATTGTATGTGAATATAAGACCAGTGTTTGCAGATAAGTGTAAGAGATGATATTAAAAAAAATAAAAAAAGAAGAATGACTATAAAGCTATAATATCTAACCCCTGAGTTTTATGAAACATTTATTGGGTTGTGAAATGCACTTTTTTTTTTTCCCCAGACAGCAATTCAAGGGTCAAGGGACAACGGAGACATGACCACAATACACATGGGAATGCTGTAATATAGACAGTGTAATGATAATTAGGGCAACAAAGCAGATTTTAGAGAAGAAGAGAAATGTGTATATAAATCCAAATCTACATGCAGTAATATGTGTTTTAGTGTCATATTGCTGCTGTTGCAAGTGAGTAACCCTAAGAGAACTGAACTTCAGAATAGGAGAAAACTCTTTGTTCAGATAGCAATGTACATGATAAGTCCCATAATAATTAAAAGGAAGTTACAGCACTACATGAGAAGAGCTCATATTTTTTACATCTTTACCACTGGTCCTTTTGTAAAAGTAAAGCTCACAATTTAAAATTCTGACTTGTTTCTTTAGGAAAGCAGAAACAATAAATACTTCATCCAAATAATGGAAAATAAACATGATGATAATTTAAAGTTCATGTTGCAGTGTTTACTTGTGTTGAGACTTTATTTGTTAAAACTGACTCTGTGAAGACTTTCTCTGAGACAGAGTTATTAAGCCCTGAAAGCAAGGGTGGAACTGCAGAACATCTGGAAACAGAGGGATCACAGCTTTAATAATGGCGGGGCATGCACCAGCGGAATATCTTGTACGGAAAACCCATTGGGAGCCACACGGTGTTTCCCTGCTACACAAGTAAGACAACACCTGTGGCAACTGTCCAGCAGGCAGTTGTGGTAGATGGTGGGATGCATATTCTGCAGCTTGTCTAAGGGGGAAGAGCTGGTTTTTTTATTAGAAAATCGGAATAGGACTGTGTCCTTGGAGTCTTGAGACAAGGAAATTTCCCAGGATTGTAAATTTTGCTTTGAATGTTAATCTGTAGTATCCATGTGTCTGTTTTTTTTCTTTCCTGCTGAATCTTGCAACCAGCAAGGTTTCTTTGAAAGACACTCGGATTCCTGACAGACTTGATTGCTGCTAGAACAGCCTCTTCTACAATGGTTAGTTCCCTGCTTCTTCTTTTTGTGGTTTATTCCATCTGTCCAAATACCACCCCACCTCAGACACCCTTGTATTTACTCTGGCTGTGGTTGATGTTACCTCCTACACATGGCAATACTTGCTATGGCCCCAGATAATTTTAAAATGACAGAATGGGATTTTTAGCTGTTAAGTACAGAATTTCAAATGTTTCTTTTTCTGATCGCATGAAAAGGTGCAAAAAGCAGAAGAGTTTAACAGGTAATTTGCCTTAATGTATTACAAAATTGTTCCTTTACATAGTACAGCTTCAAGGAGAGAGCCTATATTGATATGCTTAATATACATCTCTGCAGAAGACAAAGACACTTTACAGACAACAGGAAAATGTTTCATACAAGATTAACTGACCTTGTTTGATTAATAAAGTAGGTCCCTTTGCAAAGAGAAAGCTTTTAATATATAACTATGAAAGCTTTGTGGTTAGTCTTGATTAACGAGATTTCTGAGTTTCCGGTCTGATGGGAATAGGGAGGCACAGCTGGAGTCTTACCTTGGGCTGAATCCAATCTAATTCTCACAGGGAGCTGGGATAAGAGCTTTTGATCTGTTGCCTCAGACCCTAGCTACATTTCGGAATTCACTGTAACACACGAAAGGCTGAGATCAGTTGAGTTCATGTGATTGCCATGCCACACACTCAAGCTTTGCACCATGTCAGTTCAATTAACTATTCAGTCCTGTATAAAACAAAAATTTCTCTCTTATCTATTTTAGAGCCATATTGTTTAATTTTTTCTTTCCATCCAGCTTTCAGAATTAATCAATCGGTTGTAAAATGTTACCACCTGACTTACAGAAGAAAAATGAGGTCATATTTCTGAGTATCAGGATTGCATGTGCAAAACTGAGATCAGAATTTGACTTACACCACATAAAAATTTTTTTGGGATTGCCCCTGGAAGGCATCTCAGTGTCTCTCTCTTTTGTCTAACCCCAAATCGACAAAGCATTGTTTTAAACTATTGGCTGGGTGTGGAGAAGAGGGAAGATGCCTATTTTATATTTGGGTAAAATCTTCTGCTCCAGGTCTCTAACCCAGCCCTAAAACATTGCCAGCTGAAATCCATCAACTGATGGCCCTATAAAAGTGGTGCCAAGGACACTGGCTCATTATATGGCAGCCAGTCCATTGGTGAAGGCCGGAGCGTTGGGTGACTTCATTAGCTCTTGTGACGGAAGAAGGGAATTGCCTGATTTATTGTACATACCAAGCTCGTTACTCACATCAAATGAAATTCTATAACCACTGTATGATTTTTAAGGTAACCTATCAAATTCAAATATGTGAGGTGTTAATTAAATTCACCTAATAGAAAAGACACACATGCAATTAGAAATTGGTCTTATATATGATGAATACTGAAATATGTAAACAAAATTTTGTCAAAAAGGTTTAAATTACAAAAAAGAGAGAGATTTCTTTTCCTTTTTCCCAGAGCAAAAATAGGCTTCCATGACCAGAAACACCTGCAAAGAAATGTTGACAAAAAAATGTTTTATTTGATCATAATCCATTTATGTTCTCTGATGACTGTTGACTAATCAGACAAGTCAAATACTTCTGAGATGCATAAAAAAGTGCAGTCGAGTTCACTTTTGTTTACATTACTATATCCAGCAAGCAGGCCTCCATGCACAAATGGACTTATCCTGAACAGCAGAATCAAAGCCCTGTATGTGATAACTCTGTATAAAAACTCTGTATAAATTTAAAGGATTGCCAAAGCCAGGAATAAAATTTTCCTAAAGTAACCATCAGATCCTGATGAAGACAGCTGTGCTTTCTGAGTCTCACTCTAAATATGGAATTTGATTCTTTCCCTCTATCATTCCTTCCCCTGGGATTTGTCTTGACCCATCATGTGCAGTTACAGGCTTTAGCACTAGAGAGGCATAACCTTGTGTCCCTCCTTACAAAACACATGGAGGAAGGTATGAAATACTTGGTCCAGTTCTCCTTCAGTGCATCTCTACCCATGTATGCTTTGTTCTGAGAAAAACTCTGAAACAGAGCAGGGTCATCAACAAAGGCACTGAGAGCCAAGACAGAATAGTTCTGAATGATACTCAGCAGAGCCAGCAGCCAGTATATTACTGAGAGACATTTGTGAGAGCCAGCTGTTTCCAGCTGCTGACTGCTGTTGTCTTGCTTTTTGGGAGCATTTTCTGGCTCCCAAAAACACTGAGAGAGAAAAATGTGGTGTGCCAAACCACTCTGGGAAGACTGTTGAATTGAGCCAATATGGTTTAGGACTAGGGAGAATATTCTCCTTCCCTCCTGCTGAAGTCGTTCCTCCTTGAATGAAAAGACTGGAGCTTCCCAGCCTGTGCTCCCCCTCACCCTGCACAGCCCACGAGCACAAATATGATTCAGGTCATGGTGTAAGCACATGTCAACATTTATGCACTGTCAAATTATCTACAGTGTCTGAGAAGGAGCTTAGGCTAGTTCTGTGCTTTTGTCCCAGCTTGGACCTGGACATGCATGACCAGAAGGTCCCTGATACAGTTTAAAATGTTAGCCTAAACAAATCCAAATCTCCTGGAGACATTTGCCTTGGATCACTGATCTGTGCCCTGTGACCGTGATCTGTGACACAAACTTATTCATCTAATCAAAGACTGGTCCTGTAATCTCTAGGTCCCAGAAGAAAGTATGCTCACAATGATGCTAGCAATAGAAGTTATGACGTTGACTTCAGGGGATAGGCAAGGCAAGGCAAGATGGAAGTATTATTGTCCAGTTCAAGTATCATCATGTAAAATGTTATAAAAAATATTCATAGACATGTCTCTCCTACACACAGAGAAAATAGAAAAAGTTTATGTAAAATCTGCTTTTGAAGGGGAAAGACGAGTGTTTGTTGTTATCTTGGCAATAAATGAATTGTCCACCCAAAGATATTTTGTTTGATGCAGTTACAAGGGATGCAGTTTTCAAGGGATGCAGTTTGCAAACAGTTTATTACTTTGTTGTCTGCTTTGTGCTTTGTGACAGAGATCCTGAAGCTCAGCGCTTGAATGAAGCCCTTTGGCATCACTACTGCTTTGTCATTAATTTCAAAGCTCTTCAGACAGCAGGACTACCCAATGGGAAAGGCTCAAACAACCAAAACACCAGCATCCTGAGAGCAGGAAACACAGTCCCCTGAAATACATTCAGTTTCCTCTTTTTCAAAGGTGATAGTTGTGAGCAGCAGTGAGAGATTCTGAAGAATAAAGAGACAGCAAAAGGGACTAGATGCTGGTGAAAAGCATGTATGAAATTCTTGTGAGCAACATTTGCATGTTTTGCCTCAGTAACAGAGCATATGGAATAGAGATCTGAAAAATGAAACAGGATTGAAAGAAGCCTGATGGATGAGATGGCCAGAAGGATTTGCAGACATCTCTTGAATGAGATGAGCAGAAGGTTATGTCACCTGAACAATCACACTGACGTATGTGAGCATGGGATGATCAGGGCACGGAAGTCACAGTGGGGAGCTGAGTGGCAGAAAGGATCTGGTAATACTAATGGATACAGAAAGGAAATGGAAAATATAGAAGTAAAGCAGAGAAAGAGGGCATCTACTGCCATAAGAAAGAAAGCAGATCTGTGATATGAAGATACCAGAGACAGGACCCCAAGGAGAGAGAGGCTGATGTTTAGGATATCTTGAACAAGAAGAAGAGAAAGCATAATCTACATCTAGAAGGAAGAAGATAAAAAGGATGTGAAATTTATGCCAAAACCAGGAAGTTTGTTCACTTTATGGGAGTTATCTGCTTTAAAGAAAAAAATTGTCAAAATTGCTTTTGATTAATTGCTTTCTTTATAAAGAAATCAAAGAGTATATAACATCCTAGATACTTCAGGACTTAAAACTAAACCAAACAAAATTAACAGTCAGTGTAGGTTCAGTCTTCATGGAACATAAATCACAAAAAATTCTTAAAAAATACAAAAAATGTAAAAAATAACATTTATGTCATGAGTCTCATCTGGGCATATTAACAGATAACATGGAAAACTAAACTAATTGGCTCAAAGCTGAGTGAAAACAAAGCTTGATATGGGAATTTGCTTTACTTCCCCAGGGCTGGAAGTGTTTCTCAACTACTGCTAGGCAAATACTATTGAGAATTATGCACTTACAGAAAACACTAATTTCTCAGAAGCAAATGATAATAGTAATGTTTGTGAAGGAAATAATAAATATCTTCACCAGTTATACATCTGGGAAGAAATTAATCTGTTTGAGATTTGTTGGAAAGTAGTGAAGACACTGTACAGAAACAGTATGGACAAAGTAATTTTGGATGGGACCCTAGAAAGACAATTGAGTTTAAGTCGAACAAAAACCCCAGAAATTGTTATTGTTATTATTATTAAGCCTTGGTAAACTGTGAGAATAGTTAATGAAGTTGGCCAGTATATAAAAATCAGGGAGCTATATAGGGTACATCACAGTTTGTGCACCAGTGACTTGAAGAAAAAAAAAAGAGAAACCCACCAAACTCCACTATTTGAAGTCGTATTCAAATTACAGGAAAACTTTGCTAGGGAAGAGTTTTTGACAGAACTGGCTTAAAAGCTAATGAAGAAAGAATACAGGTATAAGAGAGAATTCTATCAAATGATGCAACAAGGTATAAACTGCTCATGAAAGAAATCTTCTTTTAAGGGAAATAAAAAGTTTAAGGAAAGAAAATAGTGAAAAATCAAATTGAATAGGCCCTTTCAAAGCCTAAACACTTTCAGAGGAAACATTCGGAGATTAACAAATTTGTGTTTATTAATAATCTCCAACATGAGTTTTATAATGAATAATCTTGAAAAGAGAAAATTATGCATAAACTGATGAAGAACATATAATGAGATAGATGTTAGCAGCCTTCTAACCATCAGAGTATTGAAATGTTGAAATATCCTCCCCATAAGACAACAGGAGCAAAATCCAATTGAAAAGTGAGTAGTACATGTTGTAGGATATTGCACTGGATCCTGCTTTAATCGAGATTCCTAAATACCTAACTTTCTTAATAAGAATTAGAGTAGCTCTAAGAGGGACACAAAGTCACCTTTCCCTAGCAGACCTGAAACAGAGCTCTTCTGTAAGATATAGTTGTAATGCTGTTTTGGAAGAGAGAAAAACTGAACCAAGCATCATATTTATGAGACAGAGAGTTCCCTCCATTAAAGTATAAATGACAGGTATTTGCACTGAAGAGTAAAAGAAGTGGAGGGAGAGAAGGGAAGATGGATGCGTGTTTACCCATCTCGTTTTTTTCCTTAGGCTTTGTATAGACGTCAGTGAGTATTTGTCCTCAGAGCAAGCATGTTGGGCTTTAGTTTGGGACTAGAATTGAGACAGACTGTACCAGCACAGCATTTCTCATGCTGAGTTTTCTCTGGACAGAATTTCTATCAGCCAGGGAAAAACCGGTTTCGCAAACATCGGTCAGCTATCGATCCTGATATCAAATTTTCATCCTCTCTGCTGCAGGCTAGCCATGAAGTAATGCAAAATATGAGTTAGGACTATATACTAAATCCTTCAACAGATCTACTCTGCGGTTTGAGAAAGTTTGCCTTAATAGGTAAAGATGTATAAGTTCATTAAGCATTAAGCTGGCTCTGTTTTTGCTTGCATTTAGATGTTTTTTCTCTTTTAAATAAAAAATGTCTGCTTTCCTTCACCAAGTTTGCTTTTTATTCTGTAGTGATAGGAAACAAATTCAAAGGAGGACTGTAAGCTTTTTAAGACTATTGGCCCAGCTGATTGGTGAAATGCTAACACAACCTGACACAAACTGAGCAGACAAGTTCTGGGGAGTGCGCTAGATTTCCTGTGAGAGATTCACAGAGGTAAGAACTGAAAAGTTTGACTCTGCCAAGGAAAGCTGGAAAGAAAGGGATTTTTTCCAAGTCAGGGAAGGATAGCTCAGGCTAGGAAAGCTATCGCATTGCAGTGTACTACATACAGTCCTGGCAGATGACTTGAAAAATGCTTAGGGCCCCAATCCAGAAAAGCACTTAAATGTGTGGATGCCCTCTTTGCAATGGTTGACTAGACACCTACTTAAAGTTATGAGTTAAAAACTCAGTTTTTTTTCCCAAAGACAATAATCTGAAAATTTTTCTCAGAACTAGGCTGAAGACAAAAGCCCAGAAAAGTGAAGAATGAATCTTTCCTTACTGCTGTGGCTGAACAACACACATTCTGTTTACCTTTGTTTTGTGGTAGCATTTTAAACCCTAATATGTTTTTATATAATCAATTCTTCTTCATAGCAGAGGAGAACATATCAATGACTATACTGATTATTAAAACCCTTTCTTATATTGTGAAGGGAGACAAAAGTTTTGTAAAAAAATGCATCAATCCCCTTGACATATAATGTCAGGGACATTTTTATGACAGTAAACAAAATCACTGGCTACCAAATGTGACACCACTTTCATCAGATACAGTAGGAGAAATCAAAACAAATTTAAATGAAAGCTCCAAGGATTGTTTCAATGGAAAATAAATGGAGGAAATGCCCTTAGGAGTCCAGAGTGTATAAAATAACAAATACTTCAAAAGTGCTGACAGCAGGGCTGAACTGCTAAGGTGACGAATGCTCAGGAAGCTATACAACATAAACAAATGCATGTTTTAAGTACACAAGTGAGACCATGCTTTGAGAACAACGTCATGTCATTTCAGCCTCTGGCTGCCTGTGTCTAGTATTGTCTCAGTGGTGGTAAACTAGGTGATTACATTCAAGTCCCAAAGACACTAAGACCTCAAAGAAAAATGCAAGTGGTCTGCATTAAAACCCTGCTCAGCAATATTTCTTTAGTGCTCTTAAACCAGTTGGTGAGAATACAAGCCCAGTTCAGTAATTACTGGCCCCATTCAGAAGATTATTGCTGTGTGATAAAGATACTTAACTGAGACTTTACATTAGAAATATGTCATCAGGAATCCCAGAAAAAGTGTAATTTGACTGACTGGGGTAACATGTAATACATCTGCTTTTACAACATGATTCTATCTTAAGTCAAGAAATTAAAAAAAATTAAAAATTAAAAAAAAAAAAAAAAGAACCCAGAAAGAACAATATTTTCTTCTTAGTCTGTTGGACAATGAACACATTTATTTATATTACTGAGCCTAGGAAGCATTCCAAATTCCCAGTATCCTGTATTCATATTGAGGCAAGATATTGGCACGTCACCCACCTTTCTGCTCCGTATTTAAGTCTTTTTTTATAGAAAGAAGGCCTGGACATGTGAGCTCACAGAGATTCCTGGCAGATGTCTGAGCTGGAAGACCAGAAGACAGAACCATGGTTTTCACTGCAGTGAATCCCAGCAGGTAAGTCTAGACAATTAATTTATTTTTTTCAATTGCACATTGTTTCATAAAGCAGGAGGGATTTGATCAGTCTAATAGTTATTTTTCATTCCTGAGCCCTCAATCTCACTGGAAATCAAACTGGGCCAGAGGAAGAAGATCTCAGCTGACATACAGTTGGTTGCATTTTCCTGAAAGGAGACATAAAATCATCAAAAAGAGACATTCTGCCAAAATAATTACTTCTCAAATGTCTGAAAAAAAATGAATATGCTCTCAAGGCATATCATGATTACCCAGAATTTTACAACACAGCAATACGTGTTTACAATTAATTAGCACAGTATTTGGGGACCTAAGGCCTCTATTTCATCTTCTTGTCGCAGTTTGAGGTTTCCAGCATTGCTGTAAGTAAAATTATTGAATGACATGTATCTTCATTCCCATGTAGATGTAGGACATTTTTTCAAAGGCTATGGTCTTCACATATTTGCCTATATCTCTGTTTTACTTAAATATTGTTTGATTTTTTTTTAATGTGATGACCTCTTAACCAGCAATGTCCTAGAAGCTGATTTCATTAAAACTACATTCATCAAAGTCAAGAAATTTAAAAACTGCCTTACTGTGCTGTCATGGATTCATCTTGATTTCCTATGCAGATATTTGGGTTTTGTTGTTTTTGGTGGTGGTGGTGTTTTTTTTCCTTTTCTTATAATTCAGTTCTTCATTATCAAAAAGTTTGCCATATTTCGTACGAAGATGAAATCCTTATTCAATTTAACTTGAGGTTTATTTCAGCAAAGTGAGGAAGCCCAGCCTATTTTGAAAGATGCTGAACATCTGTACATGTGGCAACTTAATTTTAGGTTCTTATTCCCCAAGACGAAGTCTGTAATCCTTACAGGATGTGGGGGCACCACTGAGAATTTAGTTCACAGCATTTTCTTGCTGGGAGTCATATAAACCAATATGATGTTCTACCCATATACACATCATTTAGGGTAAGAAGGAGCCATCTGAAATTGAGATTTAAAACAGCACACACACACACACCCTTCCTCTGATACTAGAATTATTTTCTTCCTAACATCATAGTCTTCACTAAACGGTTCAATGAAATAGTTGGAAAGTGTTTGCAGTATTGGCAGAAAATTTTTCCTTAGCTTCATTTTTGGAAACAACTGAGCTTTTTTCAGCAATACCCTTCAAGAATTACAAAGAAAAAAAAATACAAAAAACCTGAACACACTATAAATCCTGAATCATAAGCAAAGGACAAACATGGAAAATTTAAGTCCAGCAATTAGTTTAACCAAGTTATAAATATCTGCAAGCTGAAGCTTTTAATGTTTCCATTGAGTTAGACAGTCTTAGTTTAGACATTACTACTTGCTACGCCTATAACACAATACCCCACCCCTGCCCTTCCAAAAAGGTCACAGTTACAGGATTATTTAGTTGATGGTTTCTATTTAAACTTTCAGACTCTTCATGCAGCTAATGTAGAAATAAGACTCAGTGTCTGAGTATTGTTCTAATCTGTCTCAGTATTGTTCTAATCTAATGAACACATGAAGTAAAATAATCAGACACTGGCAAGAACAGGCAGTGTAGACAGTTCACTTTCAAACTACTGTGCAAATAAATCTTTCAAAGTTTAACTTGATTTCAGCAATCCAGTGGTTTCTGTTGCTATTCTTGTCCATCTTCTATGTTCCGTTCTCTATTTCTTAAAATTCTTTCCAAAATTTTCAGTACTTGTTTTTAATTTACTGTTCTTACACAAAGACCTGCCAGCTGCTGTCCTGTGATTTGAAAATTGGAGCCAAACATAATGATTGTTTCATACATTTCCTGATCTAAAAGCTGGGAGGATAGTATTGATAACATAATAATCATAACAAAAAGTAACCCCCCTACCCCCCAAAAAATATTGATAACATAATAATCATAACAAAAAGTAACCCCCCTACCCCCCAAAAAATATTTTTCTACCTGGTATCTGAGATTCCTTAGGTTTCTGTGTCATCTTAATTTTTCTTCAATGGAGAAACCATTGCCAAGCACTGAGCTATGTTCATGTATCAGAGATGAACACAGGCTAAAATCTTTCCTAATTTTTAACTATCTAATCTCATCTTATTATACCAACATGAAACAAAGCAGTATTTATTCACTTGCTTCTGTTCTCTGTCAGCCTGCCTATAACAGCAACAGTTCTTTTGATGACTTCTGCGTGTCTTGCCTGTTGTATCTTGTAATCTTGCTTATTATCTTTCTCAGCATGTCTTGCAGATTAGTACAAAAGTAGAAGGAAAGGTTAAATAGGAAATGTTGTATAAATATCCACTACCATCCAAGCATGCCTGAGTTCAGTGGACACTGTTTCTCTCTTGCTGTGCTGGATATAGATTTTGGCAGTCTTGAAAACTTCTAAGGGAAATGTTGCAAGACAAAGAAAACATTAAATTGAAAGTTTCATCAATACCATTTTAATATATGTATTTTTAAATATGTAGTGTAATCCTCCCCTGCTCATTTGTGTTATTACTAAGCCAAGGAAAATCATGATGGAACCTCTAAAAATCTATTTTCTTTATTTAGATTGTAAATCTCATTCATATCCCATTAGCAGATGCTAGTTATTGCTAGCTACTGCTAGTGTCTTCTCTGGATCATGCTGGCAGAATATAAGATAAAAGACTTCCAGAGCTGAGAGTTTTCCTGAGATGATCAAAGCACTGCAAAATTTGCTGTTTCACTGTAGCCTCTGCAGCTGGGTCATCAGTTTCCAAATCATCTCATGCTGGCTGAGAAGAGTGAAAAAAAAGCTATTCAAAGACGAGCTGGAAGATACTCCCCTGCCAGGAAAAGCAATAACTGAGCCTCTGAGTGAGGTGGAATATCTGGGGACTTCCAAAATCATAAAAAATGTTCCCTCAGCTAGCCTAAGTGTGATATTTCAGACTTTTGGAGCACTGGCTGGTCTTCCTCAAATCTAAGATTTCATTCCGCATGACAGTAGAGTACTTCATGCTCAGAAGTAAAGAAAAAGCATGTGTTTTTTTCTTATCAGGCCAAATAAATTTGGACAAACTCAATTTGTTCCATGTAACACTATAATTTATTTTCCTCCTTTATTTACAGAGAAAGGGCAGAGTGTACTTAAACAAAAATTTATATATGCACTTCCAGATATACACATATATACAAAGAGAACATGTGTATGGAAACATAAAATATACGCTTGCACAAAGACACACGCATATCTAGCTAAAGAAAGAAGGAAGAACATGCAAACACACGTACACATATAAAGATCTGCACCTTTGGAGAAAACGGATGCATGTGCAGGGTATTACACCTAATTTATAATTAACTTGACACAATAGTATAATCCTGGGGTTTCTACCTAGCCATTTGGTCTAAGTGAAGATTGAAAGCAAATTATGATACAGATAGCCACACAGAACAGCACGTCATAGGATTGCTTTGGGAGTAAGTCACTACGACCCAAGCTACTAGAAACTGGCTGCAACAGCATCTCAACTCCCATTGTTTTTCCCACAGGCACTTAAACTCATAGAACAGCTGCAACAGCATGATGGCACAAGCCAGTTGGACATTGTTGAAGGGGAAGCAGACTTCAGGCATTTTGTTTCTCCATATCTGGGACCAAAATTTCACATTTCAGCCTGTAATTATTAATACCTTGCTGCATATGTATGTTTATCAACTACAGTTAAATTTTACAGACAGGCCGCAGCAAGGGTGGGAAAAGCTAGAACAGTGTCTGTATGACTCAGTATAAGAAATTACTCTGAGATGTATTTTGCTCCCAGGAGTGGTCTGACATCTCTAATTACTGCAAGTTTTTGTTTTCCTCTGTTTGGTGGAACCCCATACAATGTCAGGAAGCACAATTCTAGTCCTCAGTAATTGAATTTGGCTGATCGGCTACATCAGCCTGTATGAAGAAATCTCTAATGAGGAACAGCTCAAGATGGTCTGCTGAGTAAGTCTCCCATGATCAAGTAGTTTTTTTTCCTATATTTTCAAATGTTATGTGTCTATGTGTTACCATGTTTTATGTGAGGTTAATCAGAGAGAAAAAACCACAACTTTTCTGATTCCCTTAACTAACAAATATTAAGCCTGTCACCATTTGCTGTGTGGGATTATGCAAAAACAGCCTGTTTCTTATTTATTTTATTTTTTATGAGCTGGGAATCTCCCTCAGATTCACTGACATGCTGAATGAATCACCAGAACTTTTTTTATTTTAATAATAGGTCTGTTCTAAAAGTTGAACTGGGTAAGCTGAATACTCTTAAACATTGTCCAGCAGTTTAAGAATGGAACTGAAGGCTGTAAGAAGAAACTGTAACAGGATATATTTTGTTTTAAAGGCTTGGCACAACATATTCCAAACACATTCCAAAATGAAGTCTGAAATACCAAAAAAAAAATCGCAGTAAAGAAAACTCAAAACTCAGTCCCTCAAACCTTTTCTTGCAGATAATTTTGGTGTTGTTGGGTCATATATCCAGAGGCTCACCTCATGTCTCTTCTACTTTTAACCCATTACATGTCTTTTTCTTGACACAGCAAGAACCCATTTATATGAGTCAAAACACTATGATTAATGGAACAGCATGACATATAGCATAAGTTCATGGGGCCAAGCAGACCTTTGTTGTAAGTGTGTGTCTTACAGTGCTTCCCAGGGTACACAAAATTTTCATTAATGAGGGGAAAAGGAATGACACACTTGCTTATCTCATTACTGTTGGCTTCATGGCCGTTATTAAGCATAATTATCTGTCAGTGTGCTGAGGTGACTAGGGTATAGATTAATGTTCCTTTTGTTGTGCAAGGTTATGAGAAAGTTGAGGATATGGTCTGTTTGAGGGCAAGTCTTCAAGTCGTCCTGCACACAGAGGAAATTCTGTGCAAATTCTTCTGGCCTTAGAAAGCAGCTAAAAATTCAGTCTCCTTTACAGACTGGAGAATGTATAATTAAGTCCATTTGTGAAAAACAATAAGAATTTTTGTGTAAGAGATTTTGCCTGAATTTTCTCTTTCTTACCAACACTGCCTTTTATAAAGAAAACACTACTCCCCTAGAATGATTATTAGAATACACAGCTATCAAGCAATCGAGAGGAATGAATACACTGTGCATTGCACCAGGAGGTACTGGTTCATTATGAGTGCAGTAAGATAGGCACTCAGTAAAGGGTATTTTAAATCAGCATTTATTAGAGCTGGCACTATAAAAGAGGGTGGCGAAGATAACTTTGCTTCCCTTCAGGTGCTGGAAACCCTGAGTTGTGCAGTGCCAAACAGGCCTCTAATCAGGATGTGGAATGCTGGGCAGAGCCCAACCATGGTAGAGTTGCCCCAGTTTGGTCATCTGAGCTATTTTTTGAAAGTAAACAACTCTAGTCATCATTTCTACTGTCAAACAAAGAAGATATGCACATGTGAACTCACACTGTGAGATAAAGGCAAGGCCATGCAGGCAGTGTAATCGCTGGCACTGAGGGGGAGCTGCCTGCAGGCTTCTCTGTTACAATGTGAGTTTATTTTACAGTCAAGGGATGTGAGCAGCACAAGACGGGTCTGAAGGCCATGCTGTAAGTGTCACACAGCACTGCAAGGCCTGCACAGGCCTGCACCTGCTCAGGTTAGTTGAGATGTGGGTCAGCGACTCCCCAGCTACAGTGGTCTGCTGGTCAGCATCACTACATGCAGTTATGAAGGTACACTTACATATGCTTCAGGAAAACATTCACAAGGCTATACAAAATCATGACTATTGAACAGTTTAGGTATAAGAGAAACATCTTTTTATATTCTAAGGGGTTTTTTTTCCCCAGTTACTCATGGTCAAAGACAGATGAAACGTCAGGGTAAGCTCAACAGTTTATTGCTGTTGGAAAAGGTGAACCTGTTTCTCCTTGCTTCATTCCAGATTCCTGCATATTCGGTTTCTTGCTCATGGACCTTTCACTAGTAACCTGGATGAACCAGTTCAGCTTACTAACCAAGCAGAAAACTATACACTCCACGTGTCTCCCAGCCCTCCTGATTAGTTTCTTTTAGCAAATTAATGAATTGAACTGGCTGAAGAGAAAGTACACATTAATAAAAGAGCTGGCATTAACAGATCATGGGGAAATTTACTGCTGAAACAGGGAAAGGAGAGTGTGGGTTTGGGGTTGAAGGTTTTTTTGGCAGCCTGCTAATAGATCAGCTAACCCCACCTTGCCTAACTGCATTGTAAGTAATCTTCTTATCCACACGCCCCCTGCCCCCAGACGGTGTTACAGATGTGAGACCTAAAGATGAATAGAAATAAATTTTAATTATACCAGTGTTGCAGCTTACAATATGAAAAATGTAGTATAAGATGGCTGTTACAGTTTTTTGTTTTATAACGACGTATATTTGTTTATGTGCACTTGCTGTAATAACAGCACAGTAATATTGTCACTAGGACTGCCTAGTAACACTTTTTATTCAGATTTTAAGCAAGATATTAGCATAATTTTTTAAAACAACTGAACAGAACAGTAATGCCTTTTCTGCACACTGTAAAAAAAACTTTGACAAGATGTTAGCTTTCTAAAAGTATACAATTAGATGTTAACCATCATTTTTATATAAGAAAGGCCTTTTGCATCAGTTATTCAAGTCTCAATTGCCATACTTTTCCTTTTCTTTTTCAAAATACTCAGATTTTTAATTTCCTTATCATCTCCCAGGCTCACTTTACTGAAAAAGATTATTCAGTTAAGAAACAGTTAAGAATTTCTTTGTATAGACAATTTGGAGTCCAAGAACTTTCTCATTGATTTCAGAGATATTTGGTTTGCTAGCTTTACAGGAGCTGCATGCATTTTTCATCCCTGATTACCGGGGTTTTTTTCCCAGGCTAGTAAATAGGGTTTTATTAAAATGTTGCTCATTTTGTCTGTTATTGTAGTATTCCAGAGAAGCTCATAAAAGCACAGAGCAGATCTTAGTAGGTGACTACAGGAGCTTAATCCATTGACCCTTTGTGATAGAAGCAAGGAAAAAAAAAATCTAGTTTTGAATTAGAGCCTGAATTATTTTTTAACTAACACTGGGGATAAAGGTAATAGTGAAACCCATACACGTGTTGTTAATTCAGGGGTTATGCAACAAACATATGATATCAGGTGTGTTTTGAATGATACAGAGCACCACAGGAGGTACTTAGGTATGACAGCACCACTTATTCTTTTAATTTTATGATCTGACTATCCATCTCATGTTATTCTACCCCTCACTCATCAGGACTCACTCCTGGCTGCCATCTCCAGTCCCTGGCAGTTGTGAGACATCATATATTTATGCCTCTTAGCCACTCAGTGATCTGGCACATCAGATGTGGCCAGTCTGTGAATTCTTTGACATAACGGCCAGCTGTGCTTGATGAATGAGGTCATGGAGAAGGGAAGAAGCAGCAGTACTGCTGCCAACATGCATTTCCCTTTGTGGAGGTCCCACATTCAAAGTGCTTAGTAGGTGGTACACAGCTTCAGTTCAGTGTTATAACATCCACAGTCCAATGCGACGGCATCTTCCTTATTGCATTACCCCAAGTGTCAGATGCATCACTCTCACCGTATTTGAAGAGTAGCAGTGGGTCTTGCATACGGGAAAGAAAGAAACATGAGAGGTCTACCTCCCAGGCAAAGAAAAGTTTGCTTATACAAAAGAGAAAGCAAAGGCTCAGAACTTCCCATGCGCTGAAGACTCTCGAAAAATGAGTGTCCTCAATTACCACTACATGGTCTCGTTATTGCTTGCACTCTCTTTCTCTTACTATTACATTGCCTATGAAACTCAACTTACTTCCAAGGAAAAGGTGGGGAAGCTCACAGAATGGGTGAACATTTTGGGTGGCTCTTGAGCCAGGCTCAATTGGTTTACAGCAGGTGACATTCTAACTCAGCTAATTACAAAAGTTACTAGGATTTCTGCTAACTAACTGTTCCGTGCTGGTGTTACTGGACTGAACCAGCAAGAAAAGGTTTTCAGGAAAAAACAGTATCTTTTTTTAGGCCAACAGAAATAGCTGCAAAAAAGTATGAACACATTTGGGGCAAACAAACTGTTTTTTAACTTTACACATCAAGAAATTGCAACTGCTCTAACAAGCCACTATTTCTTCTGCAGGATGATAATCCTCCACAATCTACTTCATGTGCTTCTCTGTGGCGTGCAGTGGCTTCTGTCTAATCATCTTTTTCAGGAAACATGATTGAGGGGTGATTAATGGAGTGTTAAATGTTCTCTGTGAGGATTTACACTGCATTTTATCATTAAAAACCTGCTGTGGTCAATTTGCAAACAGTAAAAGAGAGGAAATGATATTAAAAGCTATACATGTGCTTCTACAGCTTTTAGGATATTTTCATGGTAGCTGGCTGCATTGAAAGAACTCTTTTTTGAAAACATACAGATAAATAAAACCCAGGCTGGGTGAAAGAAAGTCCTTGCAGTTCTTTATTTCTGCTCTGGGCAACTCCGTGAATGATGTGGTGAGATGCCTTTGTAAACCAAACTCTCTGAATGAGAAAAAGATCCTATGACATAGCTGCTTCTAGAAATCTCTTCACAAGATTTCCACCATAACGATGTGGTCACAATGGACCCATTTGCCATGTTCCCATATCTGTTATGTTCTAAATAGTTAATAACCCCATAGATTATAATGAAGATTACGTAGACAAAAATCATAAGCCCAGACTAAATTCACCAAAAAAAAAAATCTTTCTTTTACAGCTGCATCTAATTAATAGGAAAATCTAGGAAAGATAGGAATGTAATAAAACCCCAAATAAATGTAATAAAACCTCAAGTAAATGTAAAGAAACCCCAAGATTTCTCAGTTTCTTGGATGAGGATGTTGATTACCTGTTACAGTTATCAGACTAAACCTTTTTTTAACTGTCTCCAAAGATGGGAATTTCAAAATGGTCTCAAGAAAAATAATACATTGTTCAACTGTTCTTATAGTTACAAAGTTTTCTTAGTACCCAGCCTAGAGCTTGCTTGGAGTAAGTTTCTCATACTAACTTCAGTGAGCCTGAAAAACAACTTATCACTATTTCTATAAGGACTACACATTTCTTAACTGTTGTATTTAATATCTGGCCTTTTTTTTCTTAGGCAGAACAAGCTCATCTTATTTCAACCAGCATTACAGCTTATCTTTTCTAAATCACTTCCTTGGATTCTTTCCAATTTATTTGTATTTGAGCCTGACTGCAAAAAGAGTATGTCCATTACGTTCATTCACACAGCCCTCTTGAATAGATATCAAAGTGATAAGGTTTTGTTTGCAATGTCATGTTGCTAACTTGTGCAACTTCTACACCTTCTTCACTGTTTACTGTATGGGTATTCATCGTCTTCCTTTTGAATATAATTCCCACATTTGTATTTATTGGTGGGGGGGGTTATTATTTTTTATTTTCAATCATTTCACCCATCTAGAAAGAACACTCAGAACTGCAATTTGGTCCTATGTACTTTCATATCTTTCAATTTCATAATATTCAGATATTTTTGAAATGTCTCCTCTATACCTGATAGCCATTAATGAATGTGGGAAGGTCCCAGACCTAAGCTGGACTCAGTTGAAATGTTCTCCTAACTGAGAAGCAGTTACTCATGACTTCTCTGTAACATCTATCATCCCACTTTATAATAGATAAATCACATTTCTTTAGTTTGGACATGAGGACATCCCATACGGCTATGGAAAAAATAAAAACCTGCTGAAGTAAGATATACTATATCAATTCTCTCTTCCCGTACTCTGGACTGACTACTTCTGTGAGAAGGTAATTAGATTGTCCTTATATGATTTGTTACAGAAACATGCAGAGTAGCTGCTTCCTATCACTCAGATGCTATTCTACAGATGCTCTTAAATTGATTGTTTAGTAATGATTTAAACAAAGTACCTCTCTCAATACCAGAGTTTTGCTGATCCATGTTTTCTCAACTACAGCTTGGGTATTTTTTTCCAGTCCTCTTGTACCACAATTGGACTTCACAAGCTTTTGAAGATAATCACTAAAACATGCAAGTGCACTCAATAGCGTTTTTAGGAATTTTATCAGATCTAGACATGAATACCCTGCTAAATTCCCTGTTTATTGCTTTTCTGGTCTATATTCCTACAACCATTTTTGTTACTAGTTGCTACTTGTGTTCTTGTTACAGTGAACCTCTTTTTGTGAAGGCCATTGCAAAAAATATATATACAATTGCAATAATTTTCAATCTGCACAGTTGTAATAAGACATCTTGTTATTCTGCTTCTCCAAAAAGAACATAAACAAATCTTTCTTCTCCATTTACAAAGCAAAAGCAAGGAATGGCATGTTTTCCTTTCCATGGAAACTATCCAGAACCTGCTTTGACTGATCAAGTAAAAACTTAGAAACCTTCTCAAACCATGAGCAAGCACTTCATTTCCCAGCAATTCCCCAAATCAGAAAAGAACAAACTCCATTGCCTTTGAATGCATGGCTCCCGCTTGGTCTGAAAAATGAATGAAGACTCTTGAAGAAAAAAAAAAAAATAATGAAGTATTGCATCCTTGAAGTAATGTGAATTTGTCATTGATTTATTTAACACAACTTGCAGACCTGGAAATAAAGGAAGAAATTATAATTTAAATTCAGTGTCCTTCAACTTTGATGGATGATTCAGCAAATGGAGCAACATATAGATTCAGGCCCAAGAATGTAAGTCCTGGAACAGACTTAATCTCCCTGTGAACTTCTTTATTTCTACAAAAGGAACTCAAGATAGGTATCCTGGACAACTGGCATAACAGCAGAGAGAGAGTATGACAGACACAACATATGGCCAAACACTGCTTGAGTGTAAAAAGCATTCATTCAATATTTTTAAAGTTGTAGTTACATTTATTTTGGAAGAAAATTATATTTTATAGGTCTCTCATTGGAAGTATATTTTCATAAAAGGGGTAAAGGCAAACATAATAGGAATTATAACACATTAAAAAAATGTTAAGTCCACTTTCGAAGAAATTTTGCAAGCATGCAAGTTTTGTCTTAAGAAAATATCTAGAGCCAAATCTTTCATTTCTTAGCCTCAAAAAATTCCATTGGCAGCTGTGAAAAATCTGGACTGAGGAATAAAACATGATTAGATGCTTTGTTTGATCCTAAAAGATCAAATGTTTGAATTTGGGTTTGGATTCTATTTTCTTCCCTTAACATAAAAAGAAATCTATTTAATGGAAATATACAGAAGTAATTCAGCACCCAAGAATATCTCTAAATTCACCTAACTGTTAAGTGAAGGCTGGACAAATGATTAAAAGTGCTTGACTCCTACTACAATGCCAAATGCTGACTTCAGACTCTTTTACAAGATGTATTATTATTATTAAATCTTGTATGACCGTTTTCCAAATTGGAAAATTACTATAAAATCAAGAGTAAAGGATCAAAAGATGTATCTGATATTTTCAAGGAAAACAGCCAGATTAGAAAGTACTACATGGGCAATCTAGTTAAAAATCTTAAATGCCTCTTTTCTTCCTTCATTAACTATTCTCACAAGCAGCTACTTTCCTGCAAGGTATTTAGGCACATGCTTTCTCTTGAGCACTGATTTGGTTTTTAAGGCCCAAGAGTTTAAACCATAAAAAAGAAACTAAGACATAATTAAGTGCTATTTAATTAGGCAACATATCCACAACTTTAATAAAGTTGTGTACAAACCACAGATTTTTAGCCTGCACTGAATTTTTAAAAAGTAAGTTTTATCAAATATTCTACCACATAAATTTTACCCCTTGTATCTTCAACAATGCCCTTCTCCTTTAATTCTATATTCTTGTTCTAATCAAATACCTTTTACTTTAAGTAGCTCACTTCTGTTTACCATTATGGTAAGATTACATTTTGCAATAACTTACTATTTTCTAAACTGGATAAACTTGTGGGGTGAGGAAATCTTTTATTTCAGCTTTTGCAAAATGTAAATATTAGCAAATCACTTTATATTACTTTCTGGCATGTTTTGATCACCAGAGAAAATAAAAATAAAGCTTTTATTCTAACCATATTCTAAAACATGAGGATAGGTTTTATGAACAAGCAGAACTTTAGGAATTCAGGAATATCTGAGAGAATCCATATGTTTAAAGGTAAGTTAACATTTGCAAAATTCTGACTGTTATAGTTTGTTGAAACATGGGCATATTCAGCACCTTGTAGCAAATATTTCTATAGCACAAGAGAGAAATCTTCGTAAAATTATGCACGTTATCCAGTAAACAATCCTTGACTGCAGAAAAAGTACTGACATTGTAAATATATGCTGAAATATACATAAATTTCTATTAATAAATCACTTTTAAAAAGATGAACAGATATACTAATTTGTCTTCCCTAAAACATCTATAAATGAATCAAATAGAAAATAGTTCAAATACAAGTACATATAACACTACATTACTTGGGGTTTTTTGACCTAACTCCATACTCCCACTGTTTGGAGTTCCTCATTTTCTAAAAAAAAAAAAAAAGAAAACCAGTGAATACATTCTTTGGAAAATATTTTTTTATTATAAAATGTACAGTATATTGACCTTAATATTATAAAACACTGTAATGTATCAGAGTCTTGTAAAGACCAATAATTTATAAAATGAGACCAAGTTCATTGTTACTCTTTCTAGTCTCATAGTCAGATTAAAAAATATATATAAAATACATCATGAATTAATTGACCATAGCGTCCTTAGTAGCTGGCAAATGTTAAGCTCCTATGTTAAGGTAGCTAATCTCTGCATGTATTTTTATTAAAATAGATCACTCTTACTTGCTAATTTAGTCTTTGATTTTGAAGAGCTGATAGAAGCATGAACAGAAAGGTTAGTAATCATATTCTATAAGCCTAGATTATGTAAAGGCGCTGCAGGGTATAAGGACAATTATGTTTTACTAAAGTAGTTCTATCACTGCAGCTCACTTACTAACAGTTAATACTTCTTTGGTACTTTTAAGGTGCTTGTTAGAACAAGAAATAGCTCTGGACTATTGACAAGAATAGAGTACTTTAGGTCTCCGATGCTATTGGATAGCATGAAAAACCACCTTACACTGTCTTAACAATTTGAAGACCTTTTTCAACATGATAGTCTTCTCAGTTCCAGTATGTCTAATGCCTCCTTCTATTGCAGGGACTTACTACCATATTGCATACAAAAGAAATGCAGATTAATTCCTTTTTTTTTTCTCCTTAGCCATTGTTGCAAGCAGTACTTTTCTCATTGCACTCATTTGGCAGTGACTTGAATACCAGTATCCCGTCAAAGGCACTTGTTTTAATGTTAGAATATGTGTATGTAGGTTGTTTTGGAATCACTGCCTAGTATATTTTTAGCAGTGCATTTATAGAAGCCCGCATCCCTTTGAGTGGACTGCTGGATGACTAATGACCCCTGAGGATGGAGGAATTTGTTTCCGTACAGACGGGATTGAGCTCCTGTTGTCAGATGTGATTTATCTGGAAGTTCCCACGTTATTTCTGCTTTAGGAATCCCAATGGCCATGCAATTCAGTTTAACTGAATTTCCAAGTCTGGCATAAATGACAGGTGCTGGCTCACTGGTGATCCGGGGAGGATAAGCAATCACAATGACAGGCACAGTCATAACAGAAGTGCCATACTCTGTCGACACTTTGCACAGGTAAGTGCCCCTGTCAAATACAGAAGCCTCACGCACCGTCAATGAGCCATTCTCCATCAGGGAAAAGCGACCCACAGCCTGGGGGGCATCCATAACCATCCCATTGGGCAGTGTCCAGGAGATCTGTGCCCGCTGGTTTGTCTGGGTGATGCAATGAAGCTGCAGAGTTTCTCCATTGATGATGCTCACCAGGTTGTTGTACTGGTTGCTAATTTCTGGCCTGAGTCCCACCTTCAGGAAGACGACTCGTTCCACATAACCCCCCGGGTTTCTGGCTGTACAGCGGTAAGTCCCAGCATCCCCGGCAGATAGACTGCTGATGTGTAAGATCCCATCCCTCTTATGGTAAAATCTGTGCAGGCGACTGCCACTCAGCACTTCAGAGCCATTGGGAAGGATCCAGCTTGTGCTGGGTTTCGGGTTCCCCTGGACTGAGCAGTTCAGATTGATGCTGTGCCCAGCAATGGCAGTGATCCTTTCACTGACAGGGTCTCTGAAGGACGGCTTCTCCAAATGGTCTGTGATGAGGAGCTGCACAAGCAGTCGTGCTTCCCCTCCTTCATTCCGCCCAATGCACACGAGCTGCACGGCGTCTGTCTGCCTCACCCCTCTGATGTCCAACGTACCATTGCGATGCACAGTGATCCTGTTCCCATAGTAGGGAGCCGGCAAGATCACTCCTTCTGGAAAAGCCCATAAGACGCGTGGAGCAGGGATGCCCTCAGCTTTGCAGTCAATAAGTTTCCGGCTGTCTCTGATGGCTGTCTCCCTCACAGACGTTATTGCACTGAGATGACCATTGATTCTGGGAGGCTGAACGTCAACATGGATCCAAACGATCTTCCGATCTTCTCCAGCACTGTTCCGTGCTACACAAGTATAGTTACCACTGTCAGACCTTTGGGCCTTTTGAATGAGGAGGGTGCCATCCCTGTATATCTGGTATTTGTCAGACAGGGCAGGAATAGGCCTGTTGGTTGGGGAAAGCCAGGTCACTTTGGGAGTGGGCTCTCCTTTGGCTTCGCATGCTACTGTGACAACATCGCCATAAGGTACATTAATAATGATATACGTTTTGTTCCTGATGGTTGCAGGCTCTGCCACCACTTTGACCCGCACTTTCATTTCATCCTTCCCAATCTGGTTTTCAGCATAGCAGGTGTAGTCCCCTTCCTCTCTCAGTCCAACATCATTGAAATACAGTGTTCCATTATCGAAGACCACGTATCGCTTCGTCCGGCTGCCGCTGTCATCCGACTGCATGAAGGTATTGATCATGCTGCCGTCTGGGAGACCCCAGGAGATCTCTGGATTTGGCAGACCTGTGGCAACACAGTCGACTTTCAGGTCCCCTCCGTACTTGACCTTGTGGTTATTCTCATTCTTATGTTCTATTTTTGCTGGTTTCATCATCACATTCACTTTGAGGACCACGTAGTCATCCCCTATCTTATTGCGGGCCACACACAAATAGTCTCCTGCATCTTTGTCTGTAACTGAATGAACAACCAAAGTCCCATTGCTGAATACTTTGATTCTAGTCTCCAAAGTGCTGTAGGGAAAGAAATAAGAACCTAACATGAGCTAAAAAATCACATTTTGGGTATTAATTATTGAGAGAAATCTGAAGGGGGAGGGGGAATAACAAATCAACAATATTAAAAAAAAAAAAAAAAAAGAGAGGAACACTGTTATTGTTAGCTAATTAGATGGTCAGACATGTCCAGGATATTCACCACCAAAAAGCAAATGGAAGAAAATTATTCTGCTCACTTGTAACCAAGTAATTCTGTTGTGTTTAATGACTTTAATGCTGTTTTTGACCATTAAATATCCACTAAATACCAAATTATGGTAGTTTTAACTCTTCTGACTACATGCACGTCATTCTATAACATTCAAATATGAGATCTCTAAATGATATAATCCACATGAGGCTATATGGACCATAATGCAGTCTGGTACCTGGATCTTCAGCTAAAAAGAAATTAAGATGAGGAATTTCCTCTGGCATCGCGTGTAAGTATTAAACCTTTAGAACAGTCACAAAGAAGCAAAATGTTGCTAAGCTTTGAAATAAGGAAAAAAAGTTGCCAATGTGCTAAAAAAAGCCATTATTTCTTTCCATTTCACTATGGAATTGGTGTATTGTGGTCAAAGCCAACTTCCTCAGTAGTCACAGTTTTCTCACCAAAGTAGAGCTCCAGTATTTGAAAAGCAGCCCACATAAAGATCATGAGGGAAAATGAAAAAGAAACACAGTATTTTTTTGCTACCGCTATGAGGTACAAAATGAAATCTGGATTTTTGTGCTATCTACAGGTTACCTGAATATATTTTTTGTGAATATAAAAAAGTTATGACTATGTTCAGCTGTGAAGAAAGTTGTTCCCAATTATGCATTTTAATTACAGTGCATTTCTCATCTGTTTATAGTGCTCAAAGGTGAGCTATGAATAATTTATAGGACAGAAATCTGTTTTCAGAAAAGTCTCAGGACAGTTACTGTAGGTTTGTAGAAGTGATATTTTACTTGATATTGAAAACATTGGAGAATGTATTATTTTAGCCATTTATAAGCAACCAGGTTTGCACAGACCTTATTGTGTGGTAACATTTGTTTATACATGACATTGAAATTATCGTTCTTATTTAAGTAATTATAAGTTGATTTATTTGCCCTGTATTTACTGTTTGCAATGATTTGCCTAAGCAATAAAATTCAATGATCCCTTTTCTCCTGGGGAAAAGCAGGCACCTGCGCACAATATTATTCAGACTAAGCACATTGGAACAAGCAGTACACAAGCTGTGTATCTGAACTTTTGCCACTGGACTTTTTACTACATTTACAAGTGGCTGTAAAAGACAAACAGTGGCAGTTTATCCTAAAAACTTGAAGCTAATCTTTCAAGAGTAATACTATTTTCAAGAAAGTTATGCTAAGATATGACTTTACCATCTTGTGATATAATTTCAAATTCCTTCTTAAGGACTGGGTGGCTCATTCAAAATACACAGAAGCCAGGAATGAAACTTTGACATATACGAGTGGGGTTTTCTCTAAGTTCATCTAAACTGCAATTTACCTCCCACATCCCAAATAGTAATTTACCTGTGTAGGGAATCAATCATCCTTTTGGAAGGCAACCTCCATAATATCCGAGGCCAAGGGTCACCCGAGGCACTACAGTCCAAATGCAGGATGCCGCCGTATGTTACATCTGTTCTCTGAGGAGAGCTCCCAGTGATCCTAGCATTGGATGCATGCTTCTTCACATGGAGTTGCACTGTTCTCCTGGCAGCTCCCACCATGTTAGCAGCAATGCACTCGTAGGTCCCACTGTCCTTGGGCGAGACATTGCGAATGTAAAGGGTCCCATTGGGAAAAACAAATAAATTCCCATTGACAAACTGAGAAGGTCGGATTTGCATGCCATCGAAGACCACCCAGCGGATGTTGGGAGAGGGTGCTGCTTTAGCAGTGCAGTGGATGTTAATACTGCTACCAAGGGACAAGGAAATGTTCTCTTGCTTGTCCTGCTGGATGATGGGGGGTAAGGCTGCAATGTGCAGCCTCACCGCAATGCTGTCAGCTCCTGCAGCATTGCTTGCTACACATTTGTAAACTCCTCGGTCGGAAAAGGTTGCTTGCTTGATAGACAAGGTTCGATTTTCATGAAGCATTATCCTGCTTTCTGCGGTGGTGACTGTCTGCAAAATCTTCCTATCTGGGAAAATCCATGAAATCAGTGGGCTTGGAGTCCCGCTAGCTTGACATTCCATTGCTATGGTCTCTCCAAAGTAGACTGTGACATCGCGATAGCGGGAAAGTAAAATTTTGGGCTGGTGGGCTACAACTGTGAGCACAACAATCATTTTATCTATGCCATGCAGGTTCTGAGCTGTGCATAAATACTGCCCACGATCCTGAAGCTGAGCATTTCGGATAAGGAGAGTACCATTTTTCCAGATTTCAAACCTTTGTAACTTGCTGTTGGCTGTCATTAGAGCTCCTGTGAAGGTGAGAGGAAGGAAAGAAGGAAAAAGTCAAAGCATTTAAAATGTACATTATTGCAATGAAAAAGTCTTAAGTGAGATTTTAGGTTTACTCAACACCAACTACAACTTTAGAGGGCCCACATGACATCTTCTGACTCTCCATCGCCCAAATTAGTCTTTGTTTCTATTGCAGAACTATCCACTAGCTTGCAAACATGGATAGTTTGGAAATTTTAAAGGCCTTACGTTTTAGGATTCCTCTTAAATCTTTATGTAACTTTTCTGTTCCTTTTGCACATGGAGATAACACATTCATCAGCATTTAAGGCAGCAACATTAACAAACCCATACTCACGAGTATTGCCGTAATAAATTCTAACTGCTGTGAATAAGCAGAGTTGGCTGCTTTTCACAGCCAAAAATTACTCTTCAAAATTGAACTTATTAAATGATAGAGGTTTTCTTTTACTACAAGAAACACTGCAAATTTATTGTAACATGTAATGATTAGTTGCAATTAATCATTTTATCTACAGTAAGTGACAGAAAGTATTTTTCAGTGTTTCGAACTGCTCCTGTGATCATGTTGTATTTCTGTGCAATACTTCTACAAACCATGTGGAAGAACACATTTTTCTCTGTCTTACCTGTAGAGACTTTTGTCCAAGTAATAAAAGGCTTGGGTTCCCCAACTGCATCACAAGGGATAAAAGCATCCGTTTCAGCAAGGATGGATATGCTCTGAGATGCTTTTGTGATAATTTTGGGTCTTTCTCCGTGTACCCTGAAATTAGCGGAAGACTGAATCACAGTCGAATTGTGTGGCATAATGCCTCCCACGTAAGGCACAGATGGAAATTTTTGATGGCGTTGATGGACATTTTTAAAAGGATGAACTGTAGTGGTTATCTGTGGTTTTGTGCCCTGAGAGAGAAAGGCTGGAGGGGTGATCTTTAAAATCACCGGTGGTAATGTGGTCGTTGTGGCGTGTGGCATTGGAGGCACTGGAATAGCCGTAGCTTTTTGCACTGTAATCCCAGTAGGTAAGACCTTGGCAACCTTCTTCTCATTTGTATCTTTTGGGACTAGTTGACCAGGGATGTCTGGTTTAGGATGCATATTTAAGTGAGGGAATATCCTTGTTCTGTTGAAAATGAATGGTATTCTGGAACTGGGGTAATAGGGGATCCCTTGACTTGGTAGTCTCCCTGCTGCGCCTCTGCTATCTGGAACATAGTTATTTCCAAAAAATCTTGAATTAATATTGTATCTGTTCTGACCCTGATTACTGAACTTGCTTTCAGTTAATGGATTTGTTTTGTGAAATGGAGAGGCTTGTGTTGGAGTAGCTGTTTCTCTGTGGGAAGCAAAAGTTTTTCTGTCCTGGACGGTATGTGCTGCATACGCTGTTATCTCTGGTTTGTTTGTGTAGTGAAGAGGCTGATGTGTTATCAAATAGCGAAGTGGGCCCTGTGTTACAGGAAGCTTCACTGTGCCTCTTACTGGAATGTGTCTTGGAGGCACAACAGGTAGTCTTTGGTTTATGCTTGGTATCATTCCAGCAGGCGGATGGGGAAGATCTGGATTTAGCAGCAAACTGTTGTTTGACTTGCTACTATACAGCTCTTTGAATTGCTTCTCTTTTGACTGTATGCTAATCCTGTTTTGGTTAGAGGAAGGAGTAGGGTGAACATTCTGTCTCGAGCTTATCACTATTTTGTCACCACCTGTTCCAACTTTCTCTGCTTCTGGGAACCTTTCTTGATTGAAGGCATTATCCTCCTTGGTGGTATAATGAAGAGAAGGATGTGAAGTGCTTGAAATGGAAGGTGGAAGAGTGACAAGTTTTATAAATGGAATAAAAGCAGTGGATGTAATAGAAGGCTTTTCAGTTGTCTGCAAATGATGAAACACATGTGACATGGATTCCTTTCTATCCAAGGAAGATGGCTCTGTCCCAGCCTGAGAAGTAACAGATTTCTTTGTCTCTTTAACTGCAAAAGTCTCAGTTTCTGCAGTGCTGAAAGAGGAGGATAAAGTAATTATCTCATGTTGCTGAGGTGGCTCAGTTTTTGCTGGTGTTTCTATAGATACTGTGGGCTTCCATGGCTCCTTTGAAAATGGCTCCTTAAAAACTTCGACTGTGCCAACAGGAATACTTAAGTCACTCACAGTGGGATATACCAGCTGGAATGTTCCAGCAGTTGTTTCATTAACCACAACTTCTAAGTCAAATAGGTTAGGCTCTTCTTGAGATTTTGGTTTTGTCGATAGTATTGAGCTATTCCTATATGCAGGAGAAGTTGTTGTGCTTGATTGTTCTGCCTTATGACCCACAGTTTTAGAATCTGCTTTTACGTCCTCCACAGAGACATTGTCTAATGAGTGGTATGCTGGCACTTCACTTTGCTCTGGTTTCAGAGGTACACTTGACTCTTTTGTGGGAAGCACATTATTTACAGCATATGATGACAAAATTGTGATGGGTGCAGTCACTGGAAGTGCCAAGGTTTCAGGACTAGTAGGCTGTGTCACATGTTTAGCTTCAGGTGGAGAAGTAGTAGGCCTAAAAGAGAAAGTTGTGATCACCTCTCTGATCTTTGTAATTTTTTCTGTGACACCTGAATCAGGAATTAATGAAGGAGTGGATTCCATATGCTCCTCTTTCCTAGCCTGTATTTTGATGTTTTTAAGATCAGGACTTTCAAGAGTTGCAGAAGAAGTTTTGGTAACAGCTTCAATTTCAGGTGTCCTTGGAATTATAGGCATTGCCTCTGTGGTTAAAACAACACGGGGCAAAGGCTTTGGTCTTTGTCGGATTCTGTTTGGCCTTCTCCTTCTCCCATAAGGCCTTTTTCTTCCATGCTGAGTAACAAGTGAAGGTGTGGTCTTTCTATATGGAGTTGTTGTGGTGGCCACAGTGGTCAGTCTACTTATGGAAGAAGCTGTTTCTAACCCCTCTGCCATTTTATGAGGAGCATTAGCACTCTGCAAAATGAATATGGGACCTGGGTTTGGAATAGCCAGGTTTCTATGTTCCTCTGTCTGAGAATTGTCTGCATAACTGCTGGATACATTTTCTTGAGTCACTGTATTCCTGTGGGTTTCAGGTTCTTCTTTGCTCTGAACCCTGATGGGTGTGACAGTTGGAAAACTGTTACTTAAGTCTGACATTTTTGTATGACTTGTGGATATTTTTTTATGCTGGTATCTTGCATCATTGCTCTTCTCTGTAACAAATGGAGAAGTGGATGAAGAAACAGTAGTAGTGCCTACAGAATCCGTTGGGATGATATCATCAGTCTGAGAAGGTGCTGAAGTTATGGTGTCAACACTCATTTGGCCCACTTCATTTAACTTCAAGCTTGTCTCCAAGGTGCTATGAAGATCCACAGTCTGAGACTCAGCAAGGAGAGTAGCATCAAGTGGTAGCTCAGCAAAAGGGGAATTTTCTTCAGGTATAGAAGATACAGTTTTATCTACATTTTCCACCGTGAATGAACTGCTCTGAACATTAGGAAAGTTTGTCACAATTTGTTTGGCTAGAGGTTCTTCGGTGTGGGCAACTAAATCATCCATCCTGACATCAAGATGCTGCTCCCCTTGTGGTTGCAGAGTTGCAGAGACAGGAGTCAAATACGGACCTGATAGAGCAATTTCGACAGTGTCTATACTTGCAGGTGTTTCTAAGGCCCTAGGGTTGGAGAACGGTTCAGTTTCTGACCTTATTAATACAGACTGGACTGAAAACACTTCTGTCTTCTGTGAAACAGTGACCGAGAATTGCTCATCTTCACCCACAGGTGATGCATCAGCAGAGGAGTCCACCACATCAGTTCCTGTCTCTGAAGGCGGAGGGCTGGCTAAGGGATAAGGGGTGGGAGTAGTTTCCTGCATTACTGATGGCGGTGAAGTTGTTACAGAGATGGTCGTAGCTATTGTTGTTCTAGGAAGATTCTTCCCACGGACCTTTGCCAAAATGTCAGCCCAATGCTGTGGATTAATCTGTTTGCTTGCCACATTAATTCTCCTTCGAGATTCAAACACTCTCCGGCCTTCTGCAACATTGCTGTCTTGGGTTCTATCAGTACCTTTCCAGATTTTCATTTTCCTTCTGCCCTTCTTTCCCTTTTTAATTTGAGCCTCTGGCACTTGGTCACTTTTTTGTTTGAAAGGTATTTCCCAGTCTTTTAGGCGGTTCTTTCTTCGTGGGAACTCCTCCACCCCTCCTGCCCCTGATCCCTCTTCATCATCTATGACCTGACCTCTTGTTTTCAACAAACCTTTTAAGCCTGGGCGCTTCTTTAGTTTTATTCGTTTAAATGACCTGTCAGACACCATTTTATTTACTGTGACCCTTAAAACAAACTGATCTGATCCCTGCTGATTGACAGCCACACATCTGTAATGGCCACTATCAGTGACATGGCTCCTTGGAATAAGCAAAGTACCATTGGGCAGCATATAGCCTTTTGAAGAGTTTGATAAATCATTGAGTACCTGACTGTTTGGAAGAATCCAGCTCAGCTGCGGGTCTGGGATGGCAATTGCATTGCATGGCAAAGCTATTGGATCTCCAACACTTTTTTCAACTCTTGCTATGTCTGAATCAGCTACCTGAATAGCTGCAGGCTGCACAACAAGTCTGTAAGCCATTACGTCCACATCATCTCTCACTTGAGCAACACAGTGGTACACACCTCCATCAGTGTAACTCACTGCTTTGATTATTAGTTGGCCACTACTGAGGATGGAAAACCTACTGTCTTTCTCATTAAATGGTGCCTGCAGTTTAGTTCCATCTGGAAAAAGCCACTGAATGGAGGGGCTCTCAGAAGCTTTCACACTGCAGCTCAGCTGGCACTCTGACCCTTCCACCACACTCTGTGCTGTCCTTGTGCTCTGATTTTGCTCTATCATTACCCAGTTTCTCTGCTGCCTGGTGGTTTTGGCAGGAATTGTCTGAGAAAACACAGTAAAAAAAGATAGCACCACTTTTTTCCCTGTACTCTGGCGCCTATTTAATTGGATATTTATAAGAGGCTGCATCACCCAGGAAGGCTCAGCCAGTATTTGAGCTTTTACACCTGTGTAGTAAAGAGCATCATAATCTGAGCCTTGCCTGTACTGATAGCTTATTTTAGGCTCTTTTCTGAGCATAAGTTCCCTCTCTAATTTGACAGGTACTTCACTGTAGTAAGCAATAAGCTTCCATAGTTTTTCATAGTTTTCTCGATTCATTGGACATTCAAAATCCAGTGCAATTGTGGCATTTATATCTATCTCCTGAGTCTGGACTTGATTCCACTGAATTTTGGTAGAACCTGTTGGTTTTTTTATTTCACAGTTCAGGTGGACTATATTGCCGTGCTCATCAGTCATATTTAGGGTAATGTTCCATGGTGAGGACTGAAGTTCTTCCAGAGGGAGTTCATAACTGCCACCATCTTCCTCATCTTGAGTGCTGCTATTTTGCCTCAATGAGGACTGAATGACAGGTTTCCTACAGGAAATATCTTTCAAGTTTTGAATATCTTCTTTCTGAAGTTGTTTTGGGCTGCTGCACTTAGCGCACAGCTGTCCCCCTTCATAGGCTTTGTCCTTTTTGCATTTTAAAACACCTGCAAAAAAAAAAAAAGGAAGAAAGAAAATAAAAGGGGAAAAAAAGAGAAATAAGCTGAAAAACTGTTCTAGAGTTAGACAACTCTCAGAAGTGTGAAATGAACTTAATGACGATTTCATTAGGTCACATGACACATAAGGCAAGACTTCTAGAATAGCACCTCTTTGTTTTACAGCTGAATGGGCATCTGATTCTCAATCTGAACATGATTTCTTCGGACTTTAATGAGAGGATTGAATACTCCATCCTTCTGAAACTTAGATTCACTGCCTCTGAATAAAATGCCTAGAAACTAAAGTGTGCAGGGCAACATTTAAATCAGTAACAAACTACTCTCTGTCAAAAAGTCTGCATTTGTACAGTGACAGCCTCACTTGTGGATCTAATGTGAAGGAGTGGAACCTTTCAGCCTTCAAAAATACAGCATTTTACCTGAGAAATACTGGACTTCCTCATTAAATAATCCAGGAAGCTTTTTATTTTTCTCTCTTAATTAAGAACAGTATTGGCAGTACATAAAACATTTTACTGTAGCTACCAAAATGGGCTGACTAGTTCTTGCACTTACAAGCTATTTATCAGCAGAAAAAAAAAGGTGCCACTTCTTCCCTGACCTCTGAAACAACTGTAAACTTTGTAATAATACAAAAAAAGCTAAAACACAGAAGGAGAGCTAGACCAGGAAATTATAGCCTTGACTCCTCTCTTCTGTCAATGCCAGAAAGACTGCTGTCTGCAAAGTAACAATTATATATTTATTACATTGTTCTGCTCACTAGAATTTCAAATGTCACCTTAGGTATCTAGTTTGGAAGCATATAGCAAATAAAATATATTACAGTTATTCTAGGAATAAGTATCATCCTGAAGAAAGAGGGGTCTTTGAATGAATGAACAGTATACCGCTGGGTTATAAGGAAAAATGTCAGAAGAAAGGGAAATGCACGGCAAATTTTCATACCATTATCTTAATTGAAAATATGTGCTTTGCTAGTCTGACAAATCAATTTTCTTGAAAAAGTGTTACAAATGGAATACATATATATATATACATATATATATATATATATAAATCTGCAGTTTATCACTTGCAGCTTCAAACAGGATGTTTCAAAGAAAAGGAGAAACTGGCCCACAGTCAACTTGGCAGGGGCTACATTGGTCTGAAGAAATTTAACAACTCTTCTGGATAGAATTCCTAAAGAAGTTAATGTTATAGTTATATACAGATACAAAAGCTGTCATACATGAAAGTGGCATGGATAAATTATTCCTCCTTCCAAGAGTCATTACTGTTTTAGTGTAAAGAGGTAACCTAACTGAATAAAAATGTTAGCAAGCCAATACTGCACAAAGGAAAGAATGTTCAGCTAATATCTCATTATTATAACTTACAGTAAAACTTAAGTACTCCCACTACACATACACACACAATTTGGATCAAGAACAGAATGCAAGAATATTAAAATATAAGCTAGTGAAATACAGTATTTCAGTTAGATGCCTCAAGTATCTGTTCAGTCAGGAAGATTTATATTACTCATTCAAGCATCGCACATTCTCTAAAAGTACTGTCCTATAGTCAAGTGCAAAATTGCAATGAATTACGTATTCTAAGATGTGAAGACCCACCATCATTCACCATATTTGCTCCAAAATCATTATATAAACCTTGTAACTCCATCACTCATTTGAGACATCTTCAGTTACAATTAAATGCAAATTCCCTCCTAATATTTTAGCAGTAGCTCTGGTGTGACACCAGTTCCACTGCTGAACTGAGATACCCAAACTGAAAACTGACACTCAAACCCCTCCTCATTTAGTATATTCCTGATACAGAGGCATTATAAAACTCTCTTTTTTGCTTCTGCATACAATCAGAAGCCTTTCAACCTAGGCAGTGTGATACTTTTCTCATCTCTAAGCCTGAATGAAGATAGACTACCTATTTTATGAAAAAAATGACACAGTTGAAAATAAATACCTTGCAAGTACTTGAAAATACTTAAAATAGATTTGCTCCATTATAGAAGGAAGTTGTGGTCAATGAAGAAACATGGATAGACATGAAGGATGCATGTCTACAGCCTTAATGTTAATAGAATCAAAGTTATAGGACTTAACCAGGAATTTTGTAACCTGATTTCCTTCCCTCCTTAGACAAACAAGTTCAAATCCAATGTTACCACCTTCCATGAGAGCATATAGTCAGTAGCTTTGTTGGTTGAGGACAATTTGCAGCCCTTAGTCAAAGGTGTACTGCTGTGCAAGCAAATGCAGTAAAAGATTATAACTTCCTTGCAGTTATAAACTTCACTACCACTTCTGTCATCCCAAATGTAATGGCTAATTTCTTTGGTGTTAAATATGTATTTTTTATCTAATGAAACAAAACTGCTTTCTTTTTACACTGTTTTTAAAATACATACATTTATTGAACAGTAACAGAATTTAATACTGCACATAGACATCATGTTGGTAATAATACTCGGGAAATAACAAGACCATCAACATGCAGAACAGGGAGAAAAGGTCAACATTATGAGTTCAATAAACACCGATAGCTTATGCTCCTACCTCCAGAAACTTCATTCCATTCAAGAAGCCACTTCAAACTGCAGTCACAGGCCCATGGATTTCCATGAAGGTAAAGATTTTCCAGCAGTGGCATGCCTTGAAACATCCCTACAGGCAAGGTCCTAAGAGCATTTTCAGATAGGTAGAGATGTCTTACTGTTGACAATTTGAAATAATCAAGGACCATAAATGTTGAAAAGGTGGTGGGGTGAAGCTGCTGGAGCAAATTTCCTTCTAAGTGGACCAGTCTCAGAGAGGTTAAACCATTAAAAGCATTTGGATGAATAAACTCAATTCTGTTGTGGTCCATGTGCAGTCTCATTAAGCTTGAAAGTCCTTGGAGAGTTTGGCCAGTTATGGCTTTCACCTTATTGTAACTAATTTTGAAAACCTAAAAAAAAAAAAAAAAGAAAAAGAACCAGAGATTAATATGGTTTTTTATTTAAATCCAAACAGAATAGCAATCAAGCATATGCTTTCCTCCCACAGTCAAGTCTTTTGCACCACTGAAAAATGACATGCTGGTCAAAAAGGTAGAATAAAACTGAGTGTTAGTTGGTATTATCAAGTTAGACATAGGCATAGTTAATAGATATCCAATGTATTTTGGGGGAAAATGGTATGTTAATCCTTAAAAAGGCACTATAAGGAACACTCATTTTTGTTTTCTGTTATTCATGGAAGTTAGTTTTGAAATTTATGAAAACGTAAGCATTACCTGTAGAGACACAAGATCTTTCAAAGCACCATTAGGAATATTCTGAATGTCATTTCCATGTATCATGAGCAGTTCCAATTTTGTAAGTCCTGCAAAGGAGTTTTCGTATATAGACTGTATACTGTTAAACCTGGGGAAAAAAAAATCACACATGCAGTTACATTTTATACACTGTCACAGACTGCAAATGTAAAATTAGTATAACCTAACTTTCAGGAAAAATTGGAGGCACCTTAATGCATTGTCAAAAGGCCAGAAGTTACTGAAAGGTTTTTACAGGGCCCAAGCATACTTTGTTCATGTTTACATTAAGATTTCTTTTAACTCACTTTGTGGCACTTTAGCTATAAATTAGGAGTAAAAGTAATAAATAGCTGTTTAAGTTCTAATAGTTGTCAGTATATTTTTCCATGCAGCTCAGTTTATAGAATGGAAATAAGTTAATGGCCTGTGGCCAAACCATGATGCTATGGAGCCTGGCAAACTAGACAGGCTGCAGTGTTGCCAAAGCAGCATTTAACAATAAATATATAGAGATTTGGAGAGTAAACATTAAAAATGGGTATCTCCCAAACAGCACAAGAAGCAGTAAGTCACATCCTGCTTCACTTACTGTTACAACATGTAATTGGCCACATTAACTAAATACATAGGATCTAAGAATTGACCTTCTAATTATATCATTTGAGCCTTGAAACTCCTCTTAGATAAGAAATACAGAAAAACTGCTCTTTGAAAATAAATAAGTTTTGCTTTGGACAAGCAAATCAGGCTTTATTTGCCAATCTGGAAGAGTTACATTTAGCGGCCTAATATTTTTGGTGGAAAAACATTTGGGTTTTTCATATGCATACATAAGATTAAATGTATTATCTAATCTGGGCATGAAGTCTTAAAACCAAGCACAGAATTTTTCCAATTTTTTAGTATTTTCTAGAAAGCAGGGGAAGACACAGCACAAAATTAAAATACTTCTAATACGGAGAAAATACTTTTGGATCCTCACCATGTTATCTATCTAAAGATTCCTAATTTGCTAAAAATTTATACTACTGTATTAATATTTTTAGTCCTTCTGCAGATCCACTAAGCTTATAGCAGACATCTTATTAAAATTCCTTATTTCAAAATCAGTCCTTCGAAAAAAAATATGAACTTGTCTCAATAAAAATTTTTCCTACATTATTTCCAGTTAGAAAAACAATCTTTACCCCCTAAATGCATAACACTTAAAATAGCAATATGATAAAAGCACTCTTCCAAAGTGAAAGAAGAGCAACGACAGACAGTTAAGACTATTTCTTCCTGGCAAAGGACACAACTCAGAAAATGTCATTTGTAGTGATAAAACACAAAGATGGCTTTTATGCTAACAGTATATCAAATAATGTACTTTACTCAAAAAACAGCCCAAACACCTTAGTAACTTGGAAGTCTACATCACATTTTCAAAAGCAGGGATTGGAGTACATATTTCTTTATATACAGCTTTACTGAGCACAAGAGCATTTGGAGACCAAAATTACGTTTTAGGTGGATAAAATGTTGGTGGATAGAAATTTTACCCACAGAAAAGAAAAAAAAACAAAAACAAAAACAAAAAAACAAGGTCCCTATTGCCAGTCATTGCACAATCAGTTGCAGCCTACAGGTCTTGAAGTTGTCAGGGTGAGTTCATCACGGCACCAAGCAGAAGAGGATTGTGGCTCTTGCACCGTTCCATGTCACACAATGGCCCAACGCGGTACTTTTCTGATATGAAGCCTACCAACAGTCCTCCTTGTCCCAAAATCTGACAGATGTGAGTTGGCAATACCCTGGCAGAGGAAAGTGAGTTGGAGCCTGAGCAATCTCTTCCCAAAACATGCTTAGCTGCCTGAAAGAAACTGCAACAAAACCACAACTCCAAAGGCAATGGATCAAATTTCTTTCTATTGTATTCATTTAAGATATGCTATATCTCATTGTTCTCCAAAATGCAACTGGGTTACATCATAGAATTTTACTCCTACTGTATTTTTTTTTTTTTTTACATCAGGTATAAAATTTCATATTCTGTAGAAATCCAGTAACAGGCTTAATTCAATATCTTTTTTTATACACTGTAAAAGACTAAATGTTTTATTTGCCAAAAAAGAACTCACACCATGGTATAAATATTTATTTGAAAATAATAATAACTTTTGTTTGAAACTTAAAGGCTAAGCTAATTTCTCCATGCCAGCAACTGTAGTGTTTGAAAAACAGCGTCGATGAGTAAGTACCCATCTCTGCAATTCTACTTAAAAAGAGCACACAGAAATCCCGGTTTGCCACACGTGTGCGAAGCACTCCAGGCTTCCGCACTAAGAGCACAAAACTGTTTGCTGCAAGCTGCCATACGAACCCGAAGTTGATTCTTTCCACGTGTTTAGCGATCCGTGCCGGCACGGCTGCCAGGGAGCGGAAGGTGCAGTGGACCTCGGTGGGGAGGTAGCAGGCGCAGGGCTGGGGGCAGCCCAGGGCGCCCAGCGGCAGCCCCAGCCCCAGCATCAGCACCACGGACAGCGCTCCAGCCGCCACCCGCTCCCCCATCTTGTCACCTCCCCTCGCCTGGCTCCTCCTGCGTTGTTCCGGGGCGGGGGAGAAGAAAAGAGAGAAGAAACAATGATTTTTAAAAAGCTTTTATGTACTCTTTATATATTTTAAACCCTTTATACACCTAGTGATGATCTGCACTGTCCAGAAAGTCTGTAGACAATCAAGGCCAAGTTCAGTTGGAACGCCATTTTCTTTATTCCGCGTCATTTTCTACTTCAGTGCTAATTTTTCTCCCATCATTCACTTCTACTAAATACCTAGTCTAAAAAAGTTATGCTATCTCCCTATGGTAATAAATTTTATAGACTTATTCTGTACATGAAGAATAGCACTCATCTTACTGAAAAACTAGAAAACTTTTAGGGACACGTCTAGTTCTAGCAAATTGACAGGGCTCCCTCTACAGTCAATGAAAGAAAAAAAACCCAAGCCGTAATCACTTGAAGATGAATAATATCAGTTATCTACCCCATAAGATAACTAGAAATAGTACAATTGAGCTTCATTAGGTTCCTAATTAGCAAACCCACCTCACCTAGCTGCCTAATTTTTAGACAGGCTATTAACTTTTGGTAGGGTAAAATGCGGCTCGATGAATCTCTTTCATAATAGATACAGGAAATGATTGAGATAGAAAGTGAAAGAAAGAATTGGCTGGCCATAGATCTAGACCCTGTCATCCTTTCCCATGGGTTGCTCTGTGATGTTGGATATACTCTTACCTTGCAATCTTAACCAAACAGATGTTATGACTGATCAGAACTGATAAAACTGGACAATTTGTTTAAAAGCGTAAGCACAGACCTCAGAGGAAAAGTTTATAATATGTCTACCAATACTCAAGTTCAGATTTTCGGGACTCTGTGTCAAAGTCTGCATGGCTAGAACCATGGAGAGCCATTTAAAGCACAGACAAGCAAACACAACTGTTACTGACCTCAAGCACTAGTAATTTCTGAAAATCAAGTCATTTATGTAACATCTTATTACCGATTAAGCACCCTAACTTTGGACAAACGAGTTTAAAACATTCCTATTCTTATTCCTACCATCAGAAGAATTTGAAAGCTTTTCAAATTAAATACATAGAAGAATATGGGCTACTATTAGTAACAGAAATTTAATATTCCTGTTTTTGTACAACACTGTGACAATGATAGAAAGGCATTCACTTGTACCAGCTATTATTAGTTCTATTAGTTACTTGCTTTTAGTGTAAAAGTCAAATTTTCTCAGATCTGCAAGCAACAAGATGCACATTTTTTCCCTAAGATTACCATGTGCAAACCATTACAGTTCAAAGGAGAGGCTCGTTGGGATGAAGAGTTTTCCCAAATATCCGTGGTCAAGTTAATGAGACGCTTAGCATTCTTTATGAGACAAATAGCCTGTAATCTGTTTAAGAATTTTCAGGTGCTGTTTTCCTTATATTCTCCTTAATGAAAATTCCTTCTGAAAAGCAGCCTACGCATTTCGACTCCTGTTGTGAGAGGTCCCTTTCAGGACGTGCTCACTGAGGTGCAGAGGAGGCTGCAGTGCCGTGGGGAAGGGCCGCCCAGCGGGACCCCCGGTGCTCTGCCCGGTCCGACAGAGCCGCTCGGCCGGGATCAGCCGGGATCAGCCGGACCGGCCCGCACCGCCCCGCCGCGCGGGGGCGCGCTCGGCCGCCCCTCCGCCATTGGCTGCCTCCACC
>VZTG01008184.1:0-150555 GCA_013397845.1 Melanocharis versteri | reverse complement strand
GCTCCGCCCGCCTCCCCGCGCCGGGCGCTGTGCAGGGGGAGGGCGCGGCGCAGCGGCTCCTCTTGCGGGGTGGGCGGCCTCTCCGGGGAGGGGGCGGCTGCGGGCGGGCCCGCGCCAGGGGCGGGGGGCGGCTAAAACAGGCTCCGCAGCCGGCGGACAGGGGTCGCGGCAGTTGCGGTTTCGCGTGGGTTCGGACCTGAAGCTCGCGGAAAGTTTGTCTCTGCTACCTAGGTACATCCAGCGCTGCTGAAGCGCTCAGATGTGCAGCTACCCGTCTTGTGCTCTCAAACACATGCATACAACACAGGAGTTCAGCACATAATCCCTGAACTGGACCGACCAGTTTGGGTTTCTTTCTCTTCCCATAGTGGTATGGTGCTTAGAGACGTGGTTTAGTGGTGGGCTTGGCAGTGCAGGGTTGATGGTTGGACTCGATGATCTTGAGATCTTTTCCAACCTTAAAGATTCTATAGTTCTTCGATATAGGTGTCCCATCACATCACAAAGAACCAACCTGACATTAATCCTTATTCTTCATACTGGTTCAATTCTGCTGCAGCGACCTATATCCTGTCTGTATGTGGGAATTTGATCTCTGCAATCATATTCAAGGACAGACACTCCAATAAATGCAGGTGAACAGAAAATCTCAGAACTGAAATAGAGAGGAAATTACAACAGTAGAAGAAAAGACAGGAACCAGTAATTAACCAGACTGAATGTAGATGCAGTCATTAATTGCCTCTTATGTTTAAAACCCACCAGAGAAGCAAACTTTAGTTTAGAGTCATTAAATCATTGACACCCCTCTTCTCAATTTCTCTTCAGTATNTGCGGGATCCGCCGCCGCGGCTGGGTCCCCCCGAACAAGCATAAGCGATTCGCGGCAGCCGGGCAGGCACCGCCGGGTGCTGGTTTGTATTGACTGCTATTGTCTCCGAGCGCTCCTCCGGGTGCCCCACGACCCCCCCGAAAGTCGGGGCGCCNAGGAGTTCAGCACATAATCCCTGAACTGGACCGACCAGTTTGGGTTTCTTTCTCTTCCCATAGTGGTATGGTGCTTAGAGACGTGGTTTAGTGGTGGGCTTGGCAGTGCAGGGTTGATGGTTGGACTCGATGATCTTGAGATCTTTTCCAACCTTAAAGATTCTATAGTTCTTCGATATAGGTGTCCCATCACATCACAAAGAACCAACCTGACATTAATCCTTATTCTTCATACTGGTTCAATTCTGCTGCAGCGACCTATATCCTGTCTGTATGTGGGAATTTGATCTCTGCAATCATATTCAAGGACAGACACTCCAATAAATGCAGGTGAACAGAAAATCTCAGAACTGAAATAGAGAGGAAATTACAACAGTAGAAGAAAAGACAGGAACCAGTAATTAACCAGACTGAATGTAGATGCAGTCATTAATTGCCTCTTATGTTTAAAACCCACCAGAGAAGCAAACTTTAGTTTAGAGTCATTAAATCATTGACACCCCTCTTCTCAATTTCTCTTCAGTATTAGCATTTTTTTCAGTACACAAAAGTAAGCCTATCTCTAGTCCAGTGAAAAATGCATCATTCAGAAGACCATGCACTAGTGTCTACTTAGTTCCACTGTGTGGTTTTTGGATATGCACAATTTTCTGTTCCCTAGATAGCCAATGTGGCAGTTTCCCTCATCTGTTCTAAAAAGCCAAATAACTCAGTCTTTCAAGACACAAAAGAATTGCAGAAATGAGCATAGATGCATCTTGAGTCATAAGAATGCCTTTGAGTTTTGGTATGGAACTTTCAAATTGCATCTCCAAGGTACGTAAATATAGTGAATGGCATTATGAAGGGTTGGTGGGGAAACCTCTTCGACTGTTAGCAATAAGCTGTTGTCAGAATCTGGACAAGTGATATTTTCCAAATGCATTAATAAAGTTTCACTTTCAAAATAAAAGCTTATTATCCATGCTTTTAGCTGCAGAACCTTTTTTGTGTCGTTGTGGGCAGCTTAGCTCCACACAGCCTCTCCCTCACCCAGTTTGATATGGGGGAGGGAATTGGAAGGGGAAAAGTTTGAAAAATCACAGGTTAAGATAAAAACAGTTGGATAGGTGAAGCACAAGCAAAGCAAAACAAGGAATTAATTCACTACTTCTCATGGGCAGGCAGGTGTTCTGCCACCTCCAGGAAAGCTGGGCTTCATCATGCACAAAAGTGACTTGTGAAGGCAAATGCTGTAGCTCCAAACGTCCCCTCCTTCCACCTTCCTACCCCAGCTTTGTATACTGAGCATGATGTCATATGGTGGATATCCCTTGGATCAGTTGGGGACTGATCCAAGGAGCAGTCCTAGCTGTGTCCCCTACCAGCTCCTTATGCATTCCCAGCCCGCTGTCTTGGTGGGACAGTGTGAGAAGCACACCACGCCAGCCTTCGTCAGCAGTAAGATAAAACACCCTTGTGTTTTCCACGCTGCTTTTGTCACAAATTTAAAACACAGCACCATGTAAGCTACACTTAAATAAATGCAAAAATAAAATATTGCAGACATTTAGAAATAACACCACTAACATGATGCTCACTATCTTCAGCATATTTTTTTTTTCAGCCAAGCAAATGCCAATACCAACCCATATTGTTGTATCAACTCTGTATTAACGGTGAATGCATCAACAGTTCACAAGGTAAAACCACACTACTTTGACAAAAAGGCACATCCAGCTCTAATATATATGTTTACTTTATTGCAAAGTTTTACAATTTTAAAAATGGAAATTATGGGAATTAAATGCATTAAGGACAGTATTTTTTTAACTGATGTGTAGTACTTACAGTTACAGAGTTAGCAGTAAATATTGTCTGTGATATGGAGCTTGTAGATGCTACATGTGCTTGGACAGCCCTGTGGTCACAGGGTTTTTAGTGTTTTACTTTGAGGTTTCAGCTATATTTCAAGAAGAGGCATTTATTGGTATCTAGATAGACAGCTGCTGCATCAGTATCATTTCTCTGATGCTAGGTTATCTGGCATCTGGTGCAGTAAACGGTTGGAAAACATCTTTACAAACTGAAGTTTTTACACAGTGCATAGGGACAGGCAGAACAAGTAAATGGTGAAGGCAATCATCCATGTTGCTGATATTTGCCATTTCAGCTGTGGTACCTGCTGTTTACACCGAATTTACAAAGTGGTAGGAAAATATTTCAAAGGAACAAGGGAAACCAAGTAGAAATATTTGAACTGTAGGGAGCACCAAGTAAGTTTCTGATACAGCCATTTCTGAAAGTTAGTCTGAAGGTAAAAGACTGCTCACATGAACAAGAAACTGTTTGTTGTAGGTGGCAGCAAATGACAGGGGCTTTTTGACAGGACTGGGAGGCAGCTAAGGGTAAGTCAAGCATGACAGTTTGAGAATTGGTATTATTAGAGAGGACTGTCTTTCTTATTTTCACCGTACTTCACTAACTATGAAATGCCTTCACTTTATTCGGATTGGCAGTGTTTGAGGGAAAATTCCATCACTACCACTGTCCTTGTGGTTGATTAGCTCACAGGCTGAGAAGTTACCTCCTACCTTCAGTAAGAGCCAACATCAAAGCAGGATTTTGGCCAACTATTGTAGCATGACTGCTCCCTCAGAAATGAAGTTTTGGGTTTTCTAGGAGCCAGTTATATGTTTCTCTTTTTGCAGCTGCAGTGCCAGTATGTTGTTGCCCTTTGCAAGAGCTCTTCTCTATACCTTTCTTTAGACAACTTATCTCCTCCTTGCCTTTGGCTTTTCCTGTTTGGGGTTGTTTTTCCATGGTTTAGCTGTTCTTAATGGCTTTAAGCTGAAAGAGAGTAGATTTAGATTGTAGATTTAGATTGGATATTAGGGAGAAATTCTTCACTGTGAGTGTGATGAGGTGCTGGAATATGTTGCCCAGAGAAATTGTTGACACTCCATCCCTGGAAGTGTTCAAGGTACAACAACACCATGCAGCACTACAGGCTGGGGGCAGAGACTGGAAAGCTGCCCAGTGAAAAAGGACCAGGGAGTGCTGGTCAACAGCCAGCTGAACATGAGGAATATTGGAACAGGCTGCCCAGGGAGGTGATAGAGTCACAATCCCTGGAAGTCTTCAAGAAATGACTGGACATGGCACTTAGTGTTATGGTTTAGTTGGCATGGTGGTGTTTGGTCAAAGGTTGGACTCGATGATCTTGGAGGTACTTCTCAACCTTGATGATTTGATGATTTTTTTCTGTGATGTTAAGGTTTTATGGGGCTCTGAGTAAAGTAGTCTGGTAGAAGGATGATCTTTAAGGTCCCTTCCAGCTCAACCTGTTCTATTAGTCTATGATTACTCTTTTTGCCCCAGGTTCTCCTTCCTGATATATCAAAGTGTACTGCTTTATCCTACGGTTCTTGCTGAAAGAATAGCTGTAGGTGGAATTAAACTTCCAGTCTTCTTTCCTCCCCTGTTGTCTCTGTCCAGTGCCGTCCTCATAGCGGTGGGTTTGGATTCTCTCTCAGTTTTTCTTGTCAAGCAGCCTCATGCAGGAAGGAGAGAGAGCACTGAGATTCTGTTTATTGAACAGGACAATTTTTTTTTTTAAGTTGAAACTGATTTTTTTTATTTGCTGAGTCAACAAAGAGAGGAATAGACCATCACAGTCCTGCTGATGAATAAACCTGATGGGCAGGTTGACTTTCCTGACAGCTGTCTCTGAAAGACCAGAAAGAAGGAGCCCAGAAGAGTGAAAATCCCATGAGTGACACACGTGAAAAAGTAGCAATTTTTAAATGCCTTCTGTTGGAGCTAGTAATAAATTAACTATTGCTTTTACCACTTGGCAGCAAGTGGGGAATAAATTTTTTGCAGGTGAATTAGGACCTTGTTTAACTTCCAGCAGAAAAATGAAGAGTTCTAGAAAAGTTGATGGACTGCATTCAACTTTATGATGCAGAAAAACAGACGGTTAACTTACAAATAATACCCATGTGCTGTCATGACTTGTTCACTACTTGTCTTCAGGCGCTGAGTATTTGTATTGGGAGAGCATGCTGGGTCAACTGCCAGTGTCAGTATTTCCTTTATTTACTTTTGATCTTTCATGTGTTTGAACTATGATGCCTGACAAGTTATATCACAAACTAATTGGAGTAAATGCTGATTAACAAGAAATGAAGCAAAAATGAGGGTCAGCAGTGTGGGGGGGAAAGCAATGACAGGTCAAGACTCACTGAGGTATGTGGAAAACACAGGCAACAGAGAAGGCAGGCAGTTAGTAATAGATGGTGTCAGGGGTCTGCCACAGCCTTGGTGGGCCCTCAGCTACCATCAGCAAAAGAGAACCGTTTCTTGTGCCAGTGCAAACAAAAATGTCACACGGCTGTCCTTGCTTCCAGTGCCTTTGGGCATGTCTGGTGGGTGGCTGGAGCCCACTGGCTGTGTCTGCAGGGCAGCTCCAGACGGGGATTGCATAGCTGTGTTAGCTTGATCCCATGTCTGCCTTTCCGCAGAGTTTGTTTGCTTGAGCACAGCGCCGGGCTAACACTTCTGCCCATCACATATCTCTGGATTGACTTGCATCCGGAGACCTCTGAGCACAGGACAGACAAGTGTTTTATACACTGCCACAGCTACACAGGGCTCTTCAGTTTCCCCCAAACCAGTGTAGCCTGTTTGTACCTGGCTTATCTGAGGGGTGACTTGGATGAAAACCCATGGGGCAAGTTCATTCCTCTTGTTACCTTGAGAGATGCAGTGCTGCTTTACCTTTGTGTTCTAAATGACAAAGCAAAAGGGCAGGAAATGGTGTAGCCTCTTACAGAACTACCAAATGAAGGAATAAAGAAGTACTGTTATTAAAAGGATGAATGAAGGAATCTACTGCAATCTGTAAGGAGAGATACCACTAGAGGAAATAGGTTTAGTTTCCTCTGACTGTATGCCAGTGTCTCTTTATTCCTCTCATTTTATTTCCGTTTTCCCAGTGAAATGTTGTGAAGAGGAAGTTTTCATTTCAGCTGCATAGGATACTTCTATCAGACTGTTAATAACCTGGGAATAATAACATGGAAACTGTTGTTGGGCATTTTCTATGCCACTTCCACATCTTTGAAATGAAGCGTATTAAGCCAAATTTTCTTTATGTTGTCAGCTAAAAAATTAAACAAGGAAAGGAAAATGTTTCCCTCTTCTCAAAAAAAAAATAGCTGAAATAAAAGAGGTGATGAGAACTGTATTTCATTGCTTTCTTTCCTCAACTAAGAATTCAACTTTTATTAAAGTACTAAAAAAACCTGAATAATCTGTAGCAGTGGGCAGTAAACATTCTCCACATGAGTCTCCCTCACTTTACTGTGGTTTGTACTATATTATTTGGCATTGAAAATTACGAAAAGTTCCTCCACTTCCTCAGTTTTTAACCTTCTCAGCCAGTGTTGTTCATTTTATACTGAAGAACAACATTTCAAGTTGAAGAACAAATTCTGTCCTAAGAATGCTCCCAAACTGCTATTCAGCTGTTCAGGTCCCTTCTGCCAATGAAACTTAGACCCAAAGACTTGGCTCTTCCCGTTAAGCCCCAAGACTTGCTGACACTTTTCTTGGTGCACACTTGAAACACTGCAATGTGTAGTCACCTCTCGTTACCTCACTAGAAAGCACATATGACTCTTGTGCCAGTGAACTTGGTCTCCTAACAACAGAGGCTATCCTGATGTACAGCTATTTCCAGAAACTTAACAAGGTCCTTAGCAACACTAAATGAGAGATGTTTTCCGTCTTTCACCGGACAGCTATTCCAGCTCCGTTCTTCATCCATCCCTGCTTTTGAAAGCACTCTCTTGACTGAAACAACTGCTTCTCCTACCCTTTTTGGTATTCTCACACCGTGTATTTCTGCATCAAAAACTAACGAACACTTCAGAGTCGCTGGATTTTACATAGCTGAAGGCAAACCTTGAATCCTGAAGTGGATGCCCAGGTGACTTGATGCTGAATGTATTTCAGCACTAAGAGTAGCCATACTGAAATAGGCTTTGTATAGTTGGTGCCAGGTAATTAACAGCACTTTAGGAGTGTTAACAAAACACACCACAAACCCTGGAGAAATCATGAGATGTGTTCTGCTCCATCTTTTAAATATTCCTATAGGCCACAGATACCTTAATGCCCTCTACAAGAACTGCACTGGAGGCAGCAAAAGCAATATATCATTTTAGAGGTTAGAGGATTTTAGCAATGAACAGCTTTTTTGATTTACTCATGTATAGATTTGGAGAATGAACAGTTGTAATTGTTTTGTATCTGAGCTGTGTAAGTGGCATAACAGCATGTGATCAAAGAGAAAGTATGTTTTCCTAATGCTCAGCATGTCAGGACAGATAAAGGCAGATTTAGATTATGTTTTGCTGTATCTTATTCAGTTGAATAATGTTTTTAGTAGTGCAGCATTAGACAGATCTGTTTGATCTGACTGGCTAAATGAAATGGCCAGAATATTAGAAATCAGTATTTTTCATATGGCTGCTCTGATAAGCAGACATAGCAAAATCTAGGCTTTCTGCTACAGTATATCCCAAGTGACACTTAGAGGTCATATCTAGGAGAGGGGTTAACACAGATGTAGAGCTGAGTTGAAAGTACTGGGTTAACCTTTTCAGAAATATATTCTGAAAAATGAAATATAAATATATTTTTTCCTACTGGAAAGGTAGACACATTTATAAATATTTCTTGCTTATTACTACCAGTTTCTTTTATTTTCTTAAAGAAAAAAAATACCTCCACTGTATCTACGCTACAGAAGTTCTTAACATTTATTTGTACAGACTTAGATTTGGAACTTCCAAGACAAATGGTGCGACCATTGAATACAGCTGCAGGGACTTGGCCTTGCTTTTGTAATTGTTTCTGTTATAAACCTAAAACCCTATTTCAAAGTTCAGAATCTGGTTATAAAAAATGCTTCCAGAATACAATTTGGCATCTAAGATATCAGTCAAGAAACACTTCTTGCTAGTTTGATTTCAGTGTGGCTTTTTGAACTTACAGATGTGCCTTGAGAGTTTTATCCATGCTTTCAGATATTGTAAAGATTTTAAATACCTTTGACTAGCAAATGGAAATCATCACACTGTGTTTTGGAATGATAGAATTATCTTTAGCTAAAAATGCTGTAAAAACTCTAAGTGGTTGTGAGTTTTTTTCTAAATAGTAAGGTAGTTACCTCATAGCAGGCTTGCACTAAGGGTAAATTGCAGCCTCACAATGCTCAAGTGACTATGTTTTCACCTAGAGAAAGGGAGAATTATCCAGCTTCCTCAAGCATAGCAGCTACACTGTGAACAGTTAATGAGATAAGCTGCTGATTCCAGTTATAGAGTGGAATATTGGCTTCTGTCTTTTTCGGCTCATTACAGATAAACTGAGCCAACTCCAGCAGGCTTCTCTTGTGTCAGCTTGTTTGAAGACTGCATGAAGAATAACTTTTCCGCACTTGGGGAATGTGAAAATTTTGTCAAAAGCTTTGTCAAGATCTTTTATGGATTGTAGAACCCAAACAACCCAGGGGCATGGAACTGGCTCTTTGCCAAGGGTACAGAATTGGCCCTACAGGCAGTGAGGCCTGTTTTAATCAGAATCTTGCCTCTTTACAGTGGTAGTTAAGGTGGTGAAGCCCACTTGGCCTGCTGAATTGCTTCCTCTTGGCACACACCAAGTTGCACCTGGAGCAAAGAAGGAGCTTTCTTGTATCGCTGCATTTTATAACCTCTAGCCACTGAAACAATAATATAAAAATGCTTTTAAGTCACCTTACTGAGTGTGGCTCACCAATAAACCCTTAAAAGGAGAGAAGCTCAGAGAAGATGGGCAAGGACAATGTGACTGTGAAGTTCAGCAAATAATGCAAGGTAAGACTGACCTCAGATGTTGCAAAGAAGCTGACTTTATCTCAACACAAAAGAGGACTGAAGGCTGACCTTTGGTTTGGATAACCAGCTATAAACAGTTGAGTGTATCGAGGTCTCCGAGTTCCTTAAAAGAACACAAATGACTTCCTGAGTTAGGCAGACCAGCATGGGGGGAGTGAACACATAGCTCAGCCCAACAGAGAGTATTAAATCTAGATAGCTAGTAAAAGAATTTTGGAGAGAGGAATGGGCTTGACCTGTGGGCCTAATGAGTTTTAGCTGTGAAGTAAAACTACTCCACATCTTGTGAATATCAAGTATAGAAGTCAGTTATGAAGAGCCCTCACTGCCAAACAGGCTCATTGTATTTTAAGATTTTCATAAGAACTGCTTCTTTCTAATGGGTTTCTTCTTTAAGGAAGAGCTAATAAAGAATTGATGGATTTTGACCTGATAGCAAAGTTTCTTGCTTGGAGCAAGGGTGCCTAGCATTAGTGCTTTGCAATTTGTGTGACTGAAAGGGGTTCCATGCTGCCTCCCAGGGGTCAAATAGTCTCTGGCATATTAAAGTATATGAAGATGTTAGATGTGTTATGATGTCTCTGTAGTGGAAAATAATTTGGCCAAGGCTTTTGAGTCTTATGAAGATATTCAGATAAAAGTTAAACCCATTTTTTTAAGGTTCATTTCCACTTTGAACTAAGGAAATCTTTGGACTTCAGCCTGTTTTGAAAACCAGATACGCAACATTTTATATTGGAAGCTTCACACCATTGATGTTTGAAGCTGTGGATTTTCTTTCATAACTGATATTTTAGGTGTTTGGTTGTCTTTGATTCTAACAGAAATGCAATTTCTATGATGTAGGTATTAAACAATCTGCTCTAAGTTGGAAAACAAACTGTTTGAATGAGGCTGTCTGAATGAAGTTGTTTTGTGAATTAATGAACACATTATTTTTCCTTGTTCTGTTCAGAGCTTTTCACAGAATCACAGGACATTCTGAGTTGGAAGGGACCCACAAGGATCATCAAGCCTAACTCTCAAGCGAATGGGATTGAACCCACAAACTCGGCATTGTTAGCACCATGCTCTAAAAAACTGGGCCAATTAACAGTTTCCGGTTCTGAAATCGTGACAGTTTTCTCAGTGAGGTTCTGAAAGCTGGGGAACAGTTCTGGCCAACCAGCAATAGATTTGTTGTTCACAAATAGCTTTCATAGAAGTTATTTAGATATATCTGTAGTTTAATGAAGCACAGGATGAAAACTAATAATGTAGTTATTATGAACAATTACAAGCACTTTTAAAAATTATTTTCAAAGATTTTTATAAAGCTCTGGTATTTCCATTTTACAGATGTCCAATGCTCAGGGTACATGCCAGTGGCAGTACAAAGAAATGGACATGGCCTCTTGTATGCCAGCTTAGCTGAACCTCCATTAGACTATCTTGCCAGTCACCTTAATACAGCAGGTATTTTTAGACAGTACAGTGAATGTAAAGGAAATACTGTAAGAAGGTAGTGTAGTACAGGGACACTGGAACTAAGAACCTTACTAAAACATAACCAAAATTCCAAATCCATAGAATTTTTTCTGGCAAAACACTGGATTAAGCAGTTTGGAGACAGAGACAGTGAAGAGTCAAACAAAATAATATTCAAGAAGAATAAACAGAGTATAAAACTTGTGTACATTCTATTATGGGTTTAAACTCACGAAATTGGGAAAAGAGCATAGAAATGGAGGAGAAAGATGTGTGCGGGGCAGGACACCAATCCACGTCCATATGATTTTGCATTGTAGCATGAAAGCAGCATTCTAACTGACTGGAAATTTTTTAAGGGAATATTGCTTCCATGGAACATGTTGATTTGCTGAAACTGCAGGAATGAAGACGTTTAATGGATTAAAATTGCCCTCCCTAGCTCCTTAGCAGAATCTCTCCTTCAAGCTACAGGATCATCAGCATATCACCTGGAGGGATATTTATGAGCCAAAAAATTGGAGGCCTTGAGAGGCCTGATCTCCCCAGACATCGTTGCTTTTGGCAGCTTACTTGATAATATGTCAGGTTTTTTGATTCTGGGGCTTCTGAGAGCAATTAAGGGTCCAAAGCTCACCAGGCCTATGGCAGCCCACCTGCAATATAATGCTTTTGGCTATTATAAATTGGTACTGGAAAAGTTATGGAAAAAGTCAGTATTTTTTCTTGGACTTGTAAATCTTTTTCCTTGACTTGTCAAATACCATTTTTTTTATTTAAGAGATATGGTTCAGAACTGAAAAGTCAGGCTGTAATGTTTACAACACTTAAAATATTTTTGTGATATAGAAAAGTCATTCCCTACTTCCAGGTCCTCATCCTGAGGGAACTTTCTACACCCATTGCTACTGCAGCTGACAGTTCTGACAAAAAAAAAGCCAAAATCAAAACCAAACCCAAAGTAATTAAGAATATCGTAAAATATTTTAGTTTGAATAGTCCTCATTGTGGACTCCTTAATGTTCAAACTTTTTTCCATCAACACTGCATTTTAGAAGTCAAACCTGATTAGCATCATGGTTTGCTCTTATTTAATTCTCAGAGTGTAAGAAGCTTTAGTGTCTTCACATTTTTTTTTAAACTCTTACAGATTTCTGAATGTTTATTGGTGAAATCTTGTCTCCATTAAAGTCAACAAAAATTCAATTATGGCTTCAATACATCCAGGATCACCTCACTTTGTAAGGAGGTTCTGGTTGTTATGGCAGAATAACTCCCAACTTCTGTTTTTGTCATGTTTTTAATCTTTAAAAAAATTAAAAAATTATTATGGTTCAGATATAATTGGCCTAATTAAGCTTGTCAACAAACCCATGTTTGTGGAATATCTGTTCAATGATCTTCTCCCTGTGGATCTCTTCTGTTGCTTAATGCTGCAATGCTGTCATATATGTAATGTTCTCAGTGATTAAATTTAGCATTTAATACAGATATGTTTAATATGAGTGATCAGATGGATCCAGTCCAGTCTGCCTCTTTTCTCTTTTTCTCTCTAGTTAGGTACAAATTCATGTTTTTAGGAAGTATATATTATCTGAGAGGGAACTGGGCAATGGGGAAGTGTCAGGGAAGGAAGGAAGCTGCATTCAAACACATGCATATTAAAAAGACAAATGGCAAGGGTGCAGCTGTGATTTTTTAACATTTAGAGCTGTTTTTCAAGGGGATGGAAGCATAGGAAAGATGAATAGTCCATAAATCTAAAGGAAACCAAATATAAGCTGAGTATCACGAGTTGTGAACTTTAAGGATATCACTGGGTATTTATTGAACATTGCTGAAACGTGGGGAATAACCAAATCAACTTTTGACATACATCAAGTAGTTACTTTCTCACGGTTTTCTGTTGAATGATATCACACCAGTATTTTGCATTCTCTCTTCCATGGTACCCACTTCTGACAGCACTTGGACTATGATGCAAAAGCTGTACATTTCTTTTTCCAATCTAGACTCACCTTCCCTTTGATATTTACGTGCAAGCACCCAGCTTTGATTGCTCTCCAGTGCACTGCTGACAAGAAGTGAGAACAAACACTTCTGTTTCCTCTGCATACTTGGCACCATACAGTGGTCGATCAAAGTCTTGTTCCTGTGTTGCAAGTACACTGGATCCGGGAACAGTGAGCCATGCAACAGTGCATTATACTGATAGATTTCCAAGGGTCACCTTTTCATGTGCTCTGGGCTCTCGCTCCCGTGAAGCATCTTCTGGGCATGTGTTTTGAAATGGATGGGTCCCAGGTTTTGGCATAGTTACCCTTAGTCTTAAAACTTTTGTGTCTAACCCTATAGACACAGTTCTGGGATTCCATTGCAATTGGAGACTACTTGTGGCAAGAGCATACATTATATGCATTAGATACTCCATTTTGGTTTAAAAAAACCTGAGCCACCTCTCTGCCATGTTTTAGATCATAGCTGGCCTTAAAAATTACGCATAACTGCATGGAAAATAAAGGAAAACACAATTACCTCAGGATATAAAGGAAAGGAATAAAGGAATGTAATGGAATAGCTGGCGGAACAGTTTAAAATCCAATTTCAGTAAGAAATATTTTTCATCCAAGTATCTAGAGGTAATACACCAGAAATAAACTACTTTATAAAGCAACCAGCCATCTTAGTGATTTATTGTGTCATTCCTTGATCATCAGACAGAGAGTTAAATTATCTAGATGGGATGCAGAGGGTTGTGGAATTACACATTGCTTTCTTCCAAGGTATATGAACTCCATGTGTTATGACTTTCCTGAGAGCTGCCTTGTGGTTAGGCCACTTTCTGGACTTCTTTAGTTTTCTTGTGAGGAAAAAACTAATCTCACAACGAGAAAGCAGTTCCCTAGCATGCAGTCTGGATTTTATTAGGTACATGTGACTACTGTTTCCTGATATTGCTCTTCAGTCTAACTTTTGCACCAATTTATAAGCAATAGTGTGACACAGCATTACAAAATGCCCTCAGAACAATTTTATAGATGTCACTTACAGACACTTATAATTTAAATGCAATGAGTCCATAAGAAAGCACATATTAATAAGGATCTGGTCCTGTATCCACTCAAGTTAGTGGCATAATTATCAGCCACTTAGGTAAGTCAGATTCACAGCTAGGAACCTGCCAATCCCTTTTTTCAATAGAAATGCATTTGATATGAAGGAAATTAACTTAGTAATTTAGTTTTTACTGCAAACGGAAGGTAGAACGTATATCACAATAATGTTGGAAATAGACATCTAATAAAACAAACGTTAAAGAACAGAGTATGACTTGCCTTGCCTTTGCTACTTTATCCTGTTCTGTCCTGTCCTATCCTTCAGCAACCTTCCCTTCTTCATCTGCAGACTTGGAAGCTTACCCTGCTTTTCAGTTTGACCAATGCTGCCAGCTACGTCTTTTCTATTTGATAGGGAGCACCACAGAACAGGGATTATCTGCAAAACTAGATGCTGTCAAAAGTAAAATATGAAAATAAAATGAAACTGCGAACTAATCAACTTTTTTTATTCTTAGTCTTTTTGAGCACACCGTCATGACTTTTCTGCCAAATGTCCTTCTTCTAGGAGAACTAGACTGAGATGAAAGTCCAGAATGGGTGCACCTGTATCAAACATTAAACCTTGTCTATTCCAGGATATAGATTTTTAGAAGACTGGAAAGACAGGAATGTTTTAAATATATCAGTCAATTTGCCTAAGAATGTTAGAAACAGGCAGCCTACAATGCTGTGTGGTTTTTAATAAGAAGCAGATTCTGGTGGCATCACCTCTCTGGGAGTTGGGTCTATGGCAGCAGGGGCTCCCTTGAGGCTTCTGGTCTTAGCCTAGTGTGCAAATTTTTATTGCCCAAACACTGACCTGGCTAGGTATATATTTTGAATAGGGGATCTGACAATCAAAGCAAATCGGTTACAGGCAAATTTTGCTCTGAAGGGTGTGTTCTCCTTCTTTTTCCCCTCCTTCACTGAAATGCGCATACAGGATATGTTCATGAGCAGCTGGAGGCAGTTATGCATCTGTTTCGCCCATGCCCTGGGACAGTCAGATAGAACAACCTGGAATTAAAAGCCTGGGCACGTTAGCTCATGCCCAGCACTATGCTAACACAATTGTTTTCCAAATTTATACAACCACGTTAAAGACTGGGCGGTCTGGGCACATGTCCCCCGCGGAGGCAGGCATGTGGCTTCATGACATAAATCACCTTTGTGCCGTGAGGGTCTCCTCCAACAGGATTACTTTGCTAGACCGGGACACTCATCTTAACTTTGCTCTGTTTTATGGGCATAAGAGGCGGATTTATAAGTGCTGCTTTCCCCTTTGATTTTCAATTTGTACTTATGCTTCTTTCTAAGGTGTGACACTGATTGCTTTGAGACAGTTTTCATCGAACAAAAGGACATGTTTCAAAGATAGTCTGTAGCTTTTCAACCCAGCTAGAATGAAAGGGACCACGGGCCCCACACAATAGAGCAGTTTGAGATATTTTGGCATGCTGATTGCAGAGATATTATCATTTAATTAAATGAAGTTAATGTTCATGTCCTGTAGAAGATTTTGTGCCATTTAAAATGATTCAAATACATACCAACTTGGAATTTTTCCACTCTTTATTTACTGTATCTTAGAGTAATCCTATCACTTTCCCTGAAGATTATTATATTTATATCAAAAAATAACTGCAGTGTAATTTCTTCACTATAATTCTTCACTATAATTTTGTTAAAAACTTCTAAAAATAATAGAATTTCTATAGTAGAAACTATGACACAACATTTCAAATTCTTTTCACAACTCAATAAAGCTCTTTTTGGACTAGCCAGGGCCAGCGTAGAACAATTAAGCCTAATAAAAATGCTATTAGGTTTATTTGCATTTTATGCTGTTCACTTACAAATTTATTGATTCTGTGATTCTATTACAAGTACTGGATTGAAAGATTCCTTGTTCCTTATACAGCTGCTGAAATGGATGACTCAATCTAAAATTTGTCAAGTGTCATTTCCAGACAGTGATTGAAAAGGGGCAGGATAAAGGCTAAATATCAGTATAAATAAATTCTCTGTCTCAGAGATCACAGTTATGTCACATTTTTTTATATGTGGACAGTTTCTGCAGTTTCTGAAACTTTCAGCACCTGAAACCTGAAATGGCTGTCATGGGAGACAGGGCAAAGGGATGGGCGGTAAATAAAATACAAACATTTGATAAGAAACAAAATCATTACCAAATGGATGCTTTAAGATGGGTGTGAATTATGATATAGTAGTCAAGTTTAATCTCCCACCCATGTATAATCTCAACTGTTTTTACGCATGGTAGTTTATAAAAGCTGTTTAAATTTCCTGTGGTTCTGCCTGGTTTAGACATTCATTCACAGAAAACAGTCAGCTGACACGTTAAATAACTGGAGGAAGATTTTTTTTTCAGACCTCAGGATAAAATATGTTTCTGCTGTTTCAATTCCATAAGCCAAGGAAGCTGATTATCTTTGCTTTCATAACACACATTCTCTTTTTCTTCTTTATCCCTCTGAGTAAAAATATCTACATATATATGCGTATGTTTGTGAATTAAAGTGTATATATTCCACATATTTTGTAAAATACATGATTTTCAACAAAACACTGTAAAAATATATCATGTGAACCAAGACCGAAAAACAGGCAATATAAATATTTTCACCAAGGGTGGACTGAGTAGGAGTATGAAGACAATATCACTCGTATATATATTTTCCCTAGGGCAACTGTAACTACCAACTCTGCATTTTCTTTAAAATTACTTTCGCAACCCAGCAATATTTACTTAAATTAGATAACTTGTCAAATGAATCATCCCAGCATGATCTCTATCTCAAGTTGTTTCCCAGAATTCGTAGTTGGAACTTGATTTTCATTTTGCACTCATGATCTAATTAAGATTATAATTTTCTTATGTGTTTGTGAAACACACAGGCAGTTGTAGACACACAATTTAGGCACAAAAAATGCCCACAATGGCAGCACTGCTTAGAATTTAAAGTACTTGACAGCTATATTCCCAGAAGTTATTTCCAGCAGATGGTAATTTAATTTATGTCCTTTCCCTCTTTTATTTTACTTTTTTATTTTACTTTCATCTGACTTAAAAAAAAATGCTATTTATCTCTCTGTTTGTCTTGGTTCTGTTTTTATTTTGTTGTAGTAGAAGCATAGAAAGTATTAAATATCCCACATGAGAGTTGGGATGAACCCAAAATGCAAAAGTTTTTATTTCTAAACCATATGAAGGCATTGAAGAAGAGTCGGTTCTTTTCTCCTGAATAAAGTAATATATATAGTAGGAAAGATTGCTTTAGAATGTGGAATGGGATATCTGTCATCAAAAGATCGGAGACTAATTCAACAAACCTATTTTTTAAAATAATGGTTTAAGTGTATTTGGCTTAGATTTGTACTGTGGATTGAATGAAATTCTCTCTCAAGTACTTCTCTAGCTTTATTTTTCCCATTCTTTACTTCTGGAAGAGTGTCCCTTCTATTCCATCTAAGAAAGGCTGAAGATGATCAGAGGCCTGAAGGACCTCTCCCATCAAGACAGGCTGAGACAGTTGGGTTGTTCAGCCTGGAGAAGAGAAGGCTCCAGGGTGACCTTACAGCAACCTTACAGTACCTAAAGGAGGCCCATAAGAAAGCTGGAGGAGGACTTTTCACAAGGTCATGTAGTGATAGGACAAGGGGTAATGGCTTTAAAACAAAAGAGTAGGATTAGATTAGATATTAGGGAGAAATTCTTTTCTGTGAGGGTAGTGAGACCCTGGAACAGGTTGCCTAGAACAGCTTTGGATTCCCCATCCCTGGAAATGCTCAAGGCCAGGTTGAATGGGGCTCTGAGCAACCTGGTGTAGTGGAAGGTGTCCTTGCTTATAGCAGGGAGAGCTGGTGATCTTGAAGGCCCCCTCCAACCAAAACCATTCTATGATTCTATTATTTCTGTGTCTGGTTATCTCTATTCAGAAAGAAGTGGGGAAAAAGGTGTTTCTTCTTACGTGAATTAGTTGTTCCTTATAACATACCTTACCCACTAGTCTAAGGTGCAATTCAAACAGGCAAATCTGGAAATAAAACAGAAAATTAGATATTCCTAGTCTTTAATTCATTCTTGAAAATAAATGTGATCCAATTAGGCTAATTAAAACAAAATATAACAACAAAAAACTTAAAGTATCCTCCAATGACTCACTGAGAAGCAGAACTAAGCAAACCAGCCTCCTCTTACCAGCCCTTCTCCCTACATCTCCTGCTGCTTAAAACACAATGCTTTGCTTCCTCCTGTGATCCCAGCAGCCACCCCCACAATACTTTCAGCTTAGTACCATAACCCCTGAGCACGTTTTATTGCTCTCTAGCTGAGCAAGAGGTAGTGTGCCAAGTCAGTAGTTTAGAGATGCAAGTTTCTGACTGGCCTACCAGCCACTACCTCTTTACCATTCCTTCTCTTTTCCCTGAAGGGGAACACAGACAGGGAGCTTTAATCTTCTCACCATCTTATTTTCATAGCAAATATAAGAACATACTATAGCTTGGATCATTCACCTCCCTCTAACATATTCTTTAATAGCTTAAGAATTTAAAAGGTTGCTGGATAAGGGGACAGGGGAAATAAAGGGAAAGATGGGGCACATTCAGATGGACGTGCAGATGGGAATTATTTAGATCTTACTTTTTCAGAGAACCAGGTTAAAGAAATCAGTTAAGGTCATTTCCATTTAGTTGGATAAGAAAAGTTGCTAGAAATTATTTAGCAATTTTCAAGAGAAAAAGAAATTATTTTCTTTTTTAATTTTTTTCATTTGGAAAGATCATTCTTCTCATTTTACAATTGAAAAAGCAAGCATTCAGAATAAGTCGTCCAGTCTCTTAATTCATTGTTACTGTTCAAAGGTTTCCTTGGTGTGCATAAAATTTGTGATCCTTTGTGACAAGGCCAAGTATGAAAACAAAGGGAGAGAAAGTCCATGGGTAACCAAGCTTAAGCATAATAGAAAAAAATCTCTTTAAGGGCTTTAGTATTATATAGAACATTTGCTCAGTAAAAATAACCCAAACCAGAAAAGTTTCTGGATGTATTCCTTTCATGCCAAGTAACAGTCTATAAGCACCAAACAAACAAGGTTAAAAAAAATAGCCTCAAACAAAACAACATCCAATGTAGCTCTCCTACACCTACAGAAGTTTTTTAAGTGCTCAAGCTTTACTGAGTTCAGCTGAACCTGGTGGCAACAGTATCTGGTGATGCAGCTCTAGTTATGGACTCTAAGAATCCTCTAGCATTGACGCTGAGAAGCCATGTCAACCTCTTGCTTCAAAAGTTCATCAGTGTGTGCCATTGCTAGAGCAGAACTTATTATTTTTAAAGGATGTCTGCCATGGGGAACTGTAGGACCTGTGCACAATATCACGCTATATTAAATATTACTGAAGTCCAGCATCCTATTCAGTGGCTAACCTGGAAATACTGGCATGGATATTTCAAAGCCTCAGGATAAGAATTATCTCTCCTTTTTCCATTCTCTGGAAACTGTAGTTTAAATTAGCTTTATTTATTGGTTAATGTTAGGAAATCATTAAGACTAAGCTGATGCCCACTTACTTAGAAACCTTTTGGGAATGCTTGTGTTAGGAGCATTTAAGATCAAATTTTTCATTTAATCTATTGAAAAATGTGGGGCTTTTTGGTAGAATCCAATGATTGCATGATTTGCTGTAACTTTGCCAGACTGTACAAAGTGGCACATGAGAGTCCTTATATGGACAATTACTTGTCTGCCTTTTGAGAAATGTAGTGCTTTCTTGTCCATAGTGCTCCTTTTAGCCATATTTTCTTTTTTGACCATTTTTGTTACTGCTACTTTTTACTTCATCTGGAATTAAATTTGAATTTACATATTTCCAGGGCATTTCATAGGCTGCTATAGAATTTTAAAAAACATATACATTAAATATAGCTTTGCTCCCCTCAAGGAAAGATGTTGCCAATCGATCCACATCTGACATTCTTGAAAACAGCACAACAGATGACAGCAAGAATGTAGAGAACAAAGAGCTGTTATAGGGGCCATATTTTCTCTATGATTAGCTGTGCAGTATTTTATGTCTTTTCCAGCAGTGCTGGTTTATTGTTGATTCCACTATCCGTGCTTTTACACACAATTTTAATGAACTGTAGGACAGATAGAAACCACTCCACATTACCGAGTAATGTCATGCCTTTGACTGGAACAGAGATCATGACCTCCTGATCAAAATAGAAGAAAGAAAAGTATTCATCATTCAGATGTCTATTAGGGGTTTACCTCTGCCTCCTCAGACTAGCTGAACACCACAGTAAATTTAAGACCAGTAGAGGGTACTAGTGTATGTACACAAAAGTCAGTAAGTAGCAGCAAAGATGGCTGCATGAGAAATTTGGATTAAACCTGTAGACGGTGCACTAATGTTAAAGCAGTAAGACTTAGTCAAATATCTTTAGCCAGTCTGCATTATTTTCACAGCTATTGAAAAGTCCTTTCAGCATCAACAAAATATATTTTGATTTAAAGTTAGGTTGCTGTGCTTTAGAAGACCGATATTAATATCAGATAAAAGGTCTTAATTGCACTGCATCAATATTTTTGAAGTGGATTTTCAGAAAAAAGTCTTGGGAACACATACCTTCAATATCTGTACTGTGTACAAGTACTGTGGCTCTTTTTTTCCTTTCTATAATGAAGGGTGTATCTATAAAAGCAGTGTCATGCAATCAGAAATATTGTCTTCAGGAATCAATAGCCTAGGTAAGAACTCAGATTAACACAGTCGTATTACTTTTTCCAACTGCATAGTATAGTTTATATCTGGACTCTGTACAGTCTCTCATATTCATATCCAGACACCTAAATAAAGCTTTGCTGATTTTTAGAATTGCTGAGCCATCATCTCTTACTGACAACAATGGGAGCTGTTATATAAATATTTATTTATATCTCCCCTTTGACCTTGTCCCCGGATCCTTGCCCAATAATCCCATGCACTGGAGCTTATTCAGCATTCTACCTTCTGAGCACATTTAAACAGCTGCTATTCATTAGAAAAACAACAAAACCTAAAGAAATCAGAACCTCAAACTTCAATCTGAGACGGATATCATTCCTTCTTTTCTCTCCAAATGAATGGTTTCCTTAAAATATATGTATGTCTGGACCAGACTCAGGACTTGTAATAAGTTTCCTATGCACAGAGATATTATGGCCTTAAGATCCAATATCCTTTGCCCTACAGGGTGAGAAAAGGGAGCTTTATCCTGTTTGTACAAGGGTATATGCAGAATTCAATCCATTTGCTGTAAGGGCTGGAATGAACTTAAAGAGTTTCCACAGAATAATGTACTTATTTAAAAGTTCCTGTACATAATTTTGTGAAGTCTTTTGCATATAGTAACTTTGCTTTTCATCTTTGGAGCTCTGCATTGTTGGATTCTAGGTGGTTGGCCCAGACGCTATTTATGCATAGGTTTAGCTGATTTAGTTCTCTTTAAAAGAGGATAATTGTATTTTTTAAGAGTTCAGAAAGATATCATTTCATAGAAGAATAAAGAGGAGGTAAAGAATGCATATTAGAATTATACAAAAATATCAAATAGCCAACTAATAATTATAATATTAATATGAATTAAAGCCACGTCAATGGAAGACATTATTTTATTCTCACTGTTTATAGTCATGGTAGCTTTGCAACTGGAAGGTGAAAATCACTGATTCCTGATCAACTTAGAAAAGCTCAATGGAGCTGTGATCAGGGCACAGTTCATTTACCAAATCATAAATGTCTTGTGCCACCTGAGGTTCCTGGTACCTCAGACACCCAGAAGAGCCCAGCATATATGACATAGGAGACATAAGAGATCTGTATCTTTTTGGAAATGTGTCTGGAGGCTGGGTGAAAAGTACTTTATAGCTTCTTGGATGCCTCTAGACTTCCCTGTTTAGGCACCTGAATAGGTTAACTAATTTATAAATTAGTTAATATTTGTTAATATTTTCATTAATTATTTAATAATTAGTTACTAGTAGGTAATACTTTAATTTATAAATTAGTTAATATTCATCAAGGCCTTCCAAGTCTGCTATGACAAAACTTTGAATGATAAAAACAAATATAATTTGAAGACTAATTCCAGAGAGCTGGTTTCTAATAATCTAAGTCATAGTATCTTTAGAACTCACAATTCAGAGCAATAAGACCGAATGAATCAAAGGGCCAGACTCTGTCCTGTTTTTGTCAGCATGTGCTACAAAGCTGTGAGAGACCCCTACACCAGGTCCAATCTTATAATAGTCCAATGACATACTAAAACCTGGAAAATTTTTCTGCAATAGCAGTTCCTGAGAAGAAGTAGAGATTTTTGTTGAAGATAAGAAGGGAAAGAGGGATAGGAAAAGTGTATGAAAAAAGGTAACGAGGAGACATATTTGAAATGGGTTACGACAAATGGCAAGCAGCCATCTATTGGCTTCTTTTTACATCTTGGAAAAAGTATAGCAAAGACAAGCCAGTTACTATAATTTTTTAGCTCTGCCAGAGAGCATTTTTTCCATGCTTTGCAAGCTTTCCCTTTTCTATTTGCAACTGCTTGCCATCTGGGAATTTGTGGTTGTGAACAGTTAAAACTTAATATTTAAAAACACACATGTATTTCACTTGAAATTAAGATTTTCGGTAAAGTGACTGGATTCCACTTTTGGGTGGAATGTGGTTAGATAAATATGTTCAATGCTTGGGGCTGGAGTGCTGGCTCTGCTCTTGGAGAGAAAGTTGGGAGTTTTGTCCAGCTCCAGACTTTTGCTTTTATAGCCAGTGATTAAGTTATAACCGATATAATTTAAAAAAAAATCTTTTAACACCTCTCTAACTTCTTTCTATTTTCATTAATTTTAATTTCATGCTTTTACAGTGTCTTATGGGATTAGTGACAGGATACTGACTATATTTCCTCTAAAGCTATTGGTTATCACATCGCTATGATATTTGTGAAGTAGAGGCACCCTTGAGTTGCTCTAAAGTGCTGGCATGGGTAGAGGCAGCACAGGCAAATTTCTGTGATACGTAGCTTTATACATAGGTTTTATGGTAACTGCGAGTTCTGGGGTCAGAACTAGACTTGCAGTTCCAGAGCTAGATAAATTATATATATATATCTATATATATATCTATATATATCTATATCTATATATATATATATATATCTTGGGAACCTCTACTGAATGCTCTAGTTGCAGCAGAATCTTATCTTTAGACAGGTTGTAAGTCACTATTTCAAATCCTAGACCTCTTTCATCAATTTAGATCAGAGAAACAGGTAGTTTTAGAGTACTATCTTCTGCCCCTGTATCACATTATTTTCATCCCAGTACCTCAATTAGAATAAAGTGGATCTCTGTCCTGGCACATTTAGCAAAACAGTTAAAGACTGACAGAGCAGGGGAATGAACCCACCTTCAGGTCATTGGTCTGGAATAATATTCAGGCAGTGTCTGAGCACTTTCCAGGGTTTAAATGCCTCTGTTTGTCTTCGCTCCTTGCTCTTTCTCTTATTGATGTTGTTGTCAAGACGATTTTGGGCCTTTTTTTTTAACTGCACTATTGGCATGCCTTCAGGTCTCCCTGCCCATCTCTTCTTTTCCACTGTCTGTTTCACTAATCTCCACTGCTGGCTCATCTTCAAACATTTTCTGTCTTTGCTTCTATTTTTGTGTTGCTGTACACCTTTGTAAAAAATCTCATTACCATGTACAATTACAGAACTCTAATTTACTCTGCCATTCTTCAGTCAACCATTTCTTCTTGGCAAGATCATATCTGAGGTCCTTCATGCCTCACTGCCTTTAGACTCCATTATAGAAAGTATCTTGTGCTCTCCTCTGTTTCTACAAAGAACACCGATTTATCATGTAAAGAATTCTTCCAGGTCTAGGGAGATCTCCCCGCTTTTCTATTTTCTGACTGTCACTCTATTCTACATTTCCTGCTAATGACCCTGAAGCTTTAGTCTTTTTTTAACCTCATTTTTTCTTCAGTTTTAGCAACAACTTTTTGCTTCTTTCCCTCCAGCTTATTCTGTTCATTATTCTCTCTCTTTCTCATCTCTCATAACCCCTCCACTTTTTAATCTTCAGCATCCTTACAAATAAAAATATAAAAATTACATCTTCCTCTTTCAATTGGGTATTCCATTCTTTCCACTTCTGATTTATGTATCAGCAATCTTTAAGGTTTCTTATCCTCAATTACCCACTGACTAGAAACTTTGGGGTATTTTCATACTCTTTAAATTATGCTTATGTTGGAGTTTAGTCATGAAAGTGTCAGGCAGTGAGTAATACTGCTCGCTTTGAAGTCCAAGGTGCAATGGGACAGGGTATCAGCTGCTTTAAATTCCTCTTCCAGATTCTGTTTGCTTTTCATCCCATGATTCTAGGAAGTGAAAACACAGGACGGGTGTTCAACTTCGGTGTCTTTATGCTCTGTCACTCTCTCTCTTTTTCCCTCTCTTCCTTTCTCTGTGCTCCTTGAATGTTGACCAAGATCCAATGGGATGTTTGGAGAGAAGCTAACAGCACTTACTTAAAAACAATCCTGAGTTATGTTCTCAAATACCTTGAGGCGATCAAGAACCTAAGGTTCAGGTCACCTGCATCATGGGCAAAAAAAATCACAGTATTGTGGCATTAGAGACATGTTAGTTGGAAGGGACCCCTGTAGGACATCAAGTGCAGTCTGTCATGTGGAAGAGGACAAATGCCAGCAGCAGATCAAGTCAGCCATGCTATTGTCTGGTGGAGCCTCCAAGATGTCTGAGGATGAAATTTTCTTTATGTATCTATGAATGATCTTGATAGATCTTTGCTGGACCGTGTTCTGCTTCTTTACATCCCTCCTGAACTGGGGAGAGCCCAAAATTTGGCAGATTATGCCAAGCAAAGCCCCACTGACACTATATGAAAGACAATCATAGGTTCCCATGATATTCTGGCCTTGAATTCCCAATGTTTCAGTTTTCCTTATTTGTGGTGGGAGTTCACTGTTGTCCCATTTTCAACCTTGCATTCATTAAAACCCCTACATATTTTCCACCAGGGCCTGGACTGACATGTGTGCTCTTTCTGCCCCAGGTACAGAACTTGCTGCTTCTCCATGTTGTACTTCATGGATTTTCAATTGGCCCAGACCTCAAGTTTTTCAATATCCTTGGACTGAAGCTCTGTATTTGGCAGGTCAGCTACTCCTCGTTGTTAAGCACCACCCACAGGTTTCCTGAGGGTGTACTGAGCCAGTGGACCAACAAGCTTCCTTCCCAGCACCCTCCCTTGGCCCTCATGCTGTCAGACACCTCACCTCGAAAAACAAATTCACTATCTGAAGTCACAGCAGCTGGGGGTGCATCTGATCCTTACTTGAACAATTTTTTTCCTGTTGAGTAGCTCTAGGCATATCCCCATGGATCATTTAGCTTGTGCTTTGAAGAAGAGGTGTATTAGAGCCTCAGTCACATTTTAAAGTAGAATTTAAATTTCACTTAGATTTAGACATTTCAAATTATATGCCTGAGCTAGGGTCTGTGGCTAATCCTTATAACCCAGAGTGACATACTTCTATAAGGCAGAATAATCCTAGATGGTATCACTTACCTGCTGGTTTATGTCTTGTTTCTAGGCTTTTTTTCTTGTACTTAAGGGATGTGTTTAGGTTATGTACTAATAATGGAGATTGAGGTAGAATTACAGCAACAATAAAGAAGTTCAGTAAGAACCCTACCATACAGCAGATAGTTATATACAGATCTTCTTTTCCCCTTTTTAGTTTCTCATCTTATTTTTAGATTTTCCTAATAGGTCTGCTGGCAAGACAGCTGTTAGACTGGGAAGGCACAGGCTAGTAAAACTGAGATAAATATAGTTGTTACTGCATCATAAGACTTTGAAATAATATGCAAACTAGAAAATGAGAAACCAAATAAGAATTCATTAACTGGAAGAAAATATTCAGCTGTTAGCTGTTGCCTTTATCATTGAACATATGAACTTAAACCAAAAATAAAAGCATTGGAAAATTGTATGGATGTTCTTTACAAACCTAGCAATCAACATGATGAAGAAAGGACATAAAACCTTGAGACAGAAGGGAAAAACAAGATAAGGTCATCATACGCTCCATGCAGTGCTTTCCAGAGAAACCACTACTTTGTAACTCCCATCTTTTATTAGTGTTTTAAGTGCAGTTATGTCCATAAAAAACTGGAACAATGCCTAAAAGTGAACCATGACCTAAAAGTGGTTGAGGCAATAGCTAATTCTGTAGCAGTCCTGAGACTCACATCAATAGTGGAGCAATATCTGGCTCCCTAAGTCTTCTGGGAGACATATGCCTGTCAGCAGTGATTGCACGCAGAGGAGGAAAACTTGTCTGACCTAATTTTCCACTCCACACACCTGTTGCAGTAGAAATCCTATTTTACATGTCAAGATTTCTGAAGGAGTTTTCTGCCAGCATCCTGCTTTCTCTATCCCACAATAAATTATTCACTGGCTGAATTTTCTCTTTGTTCTCTTTGCCAAAATATACCAAAAGCTAGTTTTTAAATGTTTCAGTAAAATCCTTTCGGAATAATGTGAAATTGTTGAGGGTTTCTGAATCCAAGGCTATGATTTAGCCAATTAAAAGGATGGAAGCTATTTAGGAAGTTTGGATCCAGGTCTGGGTTTAAATCCTGGACACCCTTAAAACTGAAATAGCACTGGCAGGACAGTGACTTCCTTTCAGTTGGCTCTGAATTAACTTCAGAGTAGGGAGCAGGGCTGCAAAGAAAGAAGTGTCCGCCTCGGATCTTTAGCCAGTCTTTAGCCAGCAGCTGAAAGCACCCAGGCTCAACCCACAGGCAGATGTAAATTAGTGTAAGTACTTATGGAAATATAAATGAAGAAAGAAACATAACATTCAGTCTGTATTTCTTGGGTGAGGAACCAGGAAATCTTACAGTTCAGTCAACTTTGCCAGGGAGAAACCAAATTATTTATGAATGTGGCTTCTTCAAAATTCTTCAAAAAAGATCCATGCGTGTTAACGCGACATTGGAAAGAGGCATGCCAGTAATTTTGTGTGGGTATAGAAAGCTCTTCCAAAAGGAGGAGATGCTCAAATGGCAGAACTGTCCTTATCTTCCTGCATGGGGAGTATGCCGGGGCCGATAAAGGGGCATGGGGAAGACACACGTGAATGAGAGACGGAAGAATGGGAATGGGGTGAGTGGGATGTGTTTTCTTGCCCGTAAGCCAGAATACATTCCCCTGGCTGCCTCTGCCTTGTGAGTAGGTTGGTTTGGCTGCTATAAAGGTTAGGAGAAGAAAGAAGGTTGTCTTCTGTGCTGTGCCAGCTACCAGATCAGCCCTGGTCAGGAGCCAGCTCCGTACATCCCGGCACGCCCAGAGGAAGAAGATATTGCAGCTTTCCACTCTTTTCTCACTTCTTTTGCCCACTTCAGCTTTGAAATAGGGAACATTCAAACTTACCCTCATCAAGAAATTTCTTACCCAGAAGCTTGTTAGCTCTAATGACAGTTTTCTTTGTATTTGCAGTCACCAGATGTGAAACATGTTTTGATCTGTTTTCTCATTATGAAAATGCTTTCATTTATGATGCCCAGCAGGGCAACAGCTGATTAACTTCAAGTTCGTAGGTGAAATTAATTTTTTCTTTTTGAAAGTGATTACCAAGACCAGGAAAACAGAAAAGATATTCTTTCAGGAGTCTGTTCCCAAATATTGCAGGTCACATTTTCAAAAATGCCTAAGACCTTTGCCTACCTTTTCATTACTTGACACTTGAAAAACTATTTTTCCAGAATTATTACAAGTTACAATGTGAAATTCTTTTTGCCCCTTTGAAATTTGCCATTAGATTATTCCTTAAAAAAATGCATTACTCTTTCTCAAGTTTGTATTTGAGGACCAGAATGCACAGCTGTGTTTGCCATTAATTCCAACCAGACAAGAATTTATTGAAACTCTATCAGAATAAATTATCAAAAGATAATTTCATTGGGTTAGGCAGCACAAAAAAGACATTTTTCTTTGCCTTATGATCTAGACAAGTAGTCTGTGCAATGGGTGGAGAACTGGCCGATGGACAGCACATAGAGGGTGGCAGTAAATAGTTCCATTTCAAACTGTTAATGGGACACAAGTAGGGTCTCCCAGTGATCAGTATTGAGTCCAATGTCTTCATAAGTGATCTGGAAGATGGGATCAAAGGTACCCTGACAAAGTTTGCCAATGATACCAAACTGAGTGGGGAAGTCAACGCTTTGGAAGGGAGACCCTCCCCAAAGACCCAGATAGGATGAAGGAATGGGCTAACAAGAACCTTATGAAGTTCAACAAGGACAATGTCAATGTTTTGCACCTGGGAAAACATAATCCATGAGCACAACACAGGCTGGGATCTACCCAGCTGGGAGGAAGGTCTGTGGAAAAGCTCTTAGAGGAAAACAAGCTCCATGTGAGGGAAGAACATGCTGCTGTGGCAAAGTGAGCTGGACGCAGGGTTGGATCAACAAGGGCTTCACCAGCAGAGATAAAGCAGCCATTATCCCACTCTACTCAGCACTTCTTGGGCAACACTTGGAATACCAAGTTCAGTTTTGGCCCCTGCTATACAAAAGAGATGTGGACAGGTTGGAGAGGGTCCAGAGAAGGGCCACAGAGATGATCAGAGAATTGAAAAGCCTGGCATGTGAAGAAAGGCTGAGATAACTAGGTTTGTTCAGCCCTGAGAATAGAAGGCTTAGGGGAGACCTTATCACCATTAGTATTTAACATGTAGCTGTGAAGAAGACAGAGGCTTTCTTTTACATGGAAAAGATCAAAGATAATGATAAAAAGTTACTCTTGGGGAGATTCTGATTAGACAGGAAAGGAAAATTTTTCACAAAGAGAACAATCAGCCATTGGAATAATCTCCCCAAGGAAGTAGTGGACTCTCCAGTACTGCACACTTTTAAGATTCAGCTGGACAGGGTGCTGAGCCTTCTTGTCAGGATTGAATGTAGTATGGAGAAACCTGGAATATGCTGGTTAATACTGAGTTTCAAAAAAGTAGCACCTTCATACTAGTATAAACCATAAATAAATATTCCCTATTGATTCAAAGAATTGCTGATATTCAAAGCAAGTAGAAGCAAACAAAGCAGAATTGAAGTTTTTATATCCTAGATCACTTTAACATACTCAGATAATAGCTAAAATAATCAGAAAAATCTTTAATCTTTTACTTGGATTTCTTGATCATTTTCATCTGCCTGGCTACTTAGATGTGATTTTAAAGAAGTCCATGAAAGAATCTATTTATCATTCAACTCCCAAAGCAATATTGTCCTGACAGTGACATTATTCCATTACTGCTGTCTTGTTCCAGAGCAGATTGCTTTTGTTTAACGAAAACATAAATGTAATAGTGTCATGAGTGGATAATGGAAATTACCCGCCAATTAACTACATTTTCCATAAGGTCTGAGAGGGACAAATACAAAAGCTTTGCACTCTTAAGGGCCAACCACTACATGGGATTAGCCTTTATAGGATGTGCAGTCTGTAGCTGGAGGGAGAATACCATCAATATGATGAAAGATGAGTGGGTTTGAATTGAAGAGCTGATCTAAGAATCAAGTCTCACTTTTAAAATCCTTGTTCTGAAAAGACATTAAACATCTACTTAGTGTTGAGCAGTGTGATTTGTTCCTATTAGTTCAATGTGTGGCCTTATATATAGATTATCTGAATTTATAATGCTATCCTTGGAATTCACTGGTGATATGTATCACCCTAGTTAAGAAGAGAAAAGAATAAAGCAAATCTTTTCATTGGATGAGTTGTTCTTTGTTGGTGAGAATTTAAAGAGTCTCATTTTGGATAAAATTTGTTGGTATGGTTAGACTGGGATTAGAAGATCCTCTGCAAATGGAAAAGTGGTACTTAGTATTTTTGTGTGCACAGTTCTATTTAGAAAATATGCAGGTTACAGCTGTATTTAAGGATGATTATTAAACATATGCAATCATTGCTAATAGCTTCATATTTATTTGGTGTTCCCTCAGCGCTGTTCTATCTCCTTTCATCTAGTACATAATAGAGTGTCTTGTAATTGTAAAAATAAAAACTAAAAAACGTACACGGAAATCAGTTTAAAATTAGTTGGGTATGGAAGATATTGGCAGCCACTACGAACTGAACTCTGTGGATTTTTTAAGAAAAGTAGGCCAGAAATTCCAAAGACTATTTGCTATAATCTTTGAGATTAAAAATAACTTTTCTGAACACAATTTATGTACAGGGGATTTACTTAGTTGTAAAAATCTTTCTTTTATTTCCAGTACAATTCACTATTTAGTGCATAAAATAAAATAATAGAATAGTGCATAGAATAAAAGTGCTTTGCTTCATTTTCAGACACAATCTCTGTGGTTCAGTTATAACACTAGGCCAGGTTATCTTCTCAGGTTTGTTGGTAAAATTGATTAAATACTCAATCTCAGTAATGTAATCAAATTGCTACATATAAAGATATTTTGATAACTAGTTGCAGGGGGAAATCCTAGTTAATTAAATTAAAAATTGTGGTTTAAGTATGCATCAGTCACTCTGGTGGGCTTCCAAACTACACAAGTGCATCAGTAGTTTTACAGCATGTCTAGAATTCACACTCTTGTGCTGCTGCCGCACATTCATTTATATGAAGCATGTCAAAAAATCCCCAAAGGGGCTGAGCTAGCTGTTGGTAGCTCTATTAGGCAATCAGAGATACTATATCAGTAGAATTCCAAGAGAGCCATATCTCATATTTTACCTGTACTGTAAAGACAACTGGAAGGACAAAAAGATCACTTTTGTTTTAAATTAACGCCTTTGTTCCTGCTCTCAGATGTAGTTTGATGTTACTGTTTGTTTTGTTCTACTTCAAAGAGCTGTATTTTGGATATGTTTTTGGTTCCCCATTGCTTTCGGGGTTGAAATGTTAGGATGTATTTCCTGTGAGTGACAAAACTCTTGGGCTAAGTAAGAGCTGGGTGCAGTATTGAAGCTGCATCTGTGGACAGCATTTCAGGCAGTATGAACAATGCCTCTCATGCTGAGATACAGAGTGGAAAACATGAGCATGATTATGAATAGTTCAATAAGAATCTGAACAACATTTGTTAGAGTTCTTGCCCGATCAGAGAAATGTTGAAAAAAACATCTACGCAAAATAATTTGTGTGATGTACTTTCAGGCTTTCTTACAAAAACCCAACTACTTTTGCAGACCAACTAGGAAAACACTGGTTTGAGGAGAATTAAAACCCAAATGGAACAATAGAAAGAAAAAGTTGCCCATCTCAAAAATAAGTTAAAAAAAATCTTCCATGTAAGGGAACCTTCATTTTGCCTGCAAATAATAAAAACTTTCCAAGCAAATCTTTCAAAAACAAAGTCACCAAACCAAGTGCTTTTTTCTTCACTGTGAATTTTACTAGGATGACAATGTCCTGAATTCCCTTCCCGCATGAGTACAAGAAAAAATGGCACAAGGACATGATTGTTCTTGCTTCCCCTGAAATTTCTAATGGTAGTGTGGTATAAAAACTTTATTTATAAAACGCAGACTTCATTTTTACCTCCACTAAACTTGGAGGTTCAATCAGAAGGTTGGAATAAGCTTCATTTTGAATTACATCCTCTGCTATTATCTGTAATAATTGTACTGTAGAAACTAAGAGAAACTTTGCTATAGGGCAAATCTTTTTTCAGTGAGCAAAGTATTGTCTTTGATACCAATAGTCTTTTTTTTACACTATACAAGTTCTTTATCATTTTCTATGAGAAAATATCACAGAATCATTTTAAAAATATCTAGTCCAGTCTCTGCATAGTGCTACTGGCCAGTTGAAATTCAACGTGCAAGAGGGGTGTGGGGAAAGCTAGAAAGACCTATACTTCCTTCATGCACTTCACTGTTTCTTTTCTTCTGTCTGAAAAAAATTAGCTTAATATTCTGGTCTAGATCTACCTGTATGCTTTGACTGGTTTTGATGATTTCATATGCATAAAATGGTCACAGACAAGTCTTAACTACTTTTTAAAATGAGTAGCTTTATGGCAGGTTTGCTTTGAGGTAGTTCAAACTGTAAAACAGTGAATTTAGTCCAGTGAGTCCTAAATAAACTCAGAACATAGGGTTATATACAGCTAACATAGAAAAAATGCAGGATGCACTGTGCTAAACCTTACAAAGCAAACTGAAGAATAATTCCTGCAATACTGTGCAATTCAGTCCTTATTTCTTGGCAGCAGCAATTCTGATGGTCTCTTTACTGGAAATAGATGTTGCGTCAAGGCAAATTGGACTCCTAGTGAGTAAGAATTAAGTCAGTGTTAGCCAGTTAAGTAAAATGAAATTTTTCCAGTCTGATACTTTTCACTGATTCAGAAAAATAGTTTTCAGGCATAACCTGGATATGACATGCTCCAGGAAGTATTAATTGCCAACTGAAACTACAAGCATAGGGCATATTTTTCTCTTAGAGGAACAATAATGATCTTTTATAATATACTGCTGTGGTGGCAGAGTACTTCGTAGGCAAGCTGTGTTATTCACTAGCAGAAGGAGGAATTTTGTGAAATGCATCTCTAGGAGTAAAGTAACTAATCCTGAAGAATGGGATTTTCTTATTTACACATGCAGCTTATAAGATTCTCTTCCTGGATTCCTCCATCATGTTGTCTCAGGGAATGTGCAGGGTCTGTGTGTCACTCATACAGAAGTTGAGTCTTTTCAATCACCAATAGGCATCATTAGTTGGTCCTGCATAAAAGAAACATCACAAATCATAGAAAACTATTCACTTGTATAAAATTTTGATGCAGTTTTAGAAAAAGGACAAAGAATTAGGAAAATCTGGTATCCTAACTCCTCTGTCTGTCCACAGCTTCATTTATGATGTTCCTCCATTACTGTTATGATTTGTGATTTCCCACAACAGGTCTTTTGATACTGAGCTGAAGTAGTGCTTCCAAGCTGTCTGTCATCTGAATATGTTTAGGAAGAAATATCTCTTGGGGAAGTTGGGGTATTTGCCATTTCTACTTTGTAGAAAGTACGTTGCTCAGATTTAGTTCTTTTACAAGCAGTGCATTGACAAAAGATTCACATGAAGGTGATTTACCTCCCATTGACAACTAAGACCTATTTTGCTAAAAATGTGCTGTGAATTTATGGAAGAGCACTTGCCTGTTAAAATTTATTAAGCATGGCTTTGTCAGTCTCACCAATTAAATATCTCTTTGCTGTAAATATCAGAATAATGTGAAAAGACACAGTCCACCAACTTATTTGTAATTGTTTAATCTTCCCATGTTAAAAAATAAGAACAATTAGATTAACACTGTGACAACTTTAAAATCTGAAATTTCAGTGTAGTAGTTACCAACAGCAACCAGTTATCAAGTTTCAGATCAGGTATCTGGAAATGTACAGCCTGCAAACATTTCCAGAGAAAGCAAGCTGGCTGCAATAAAACCAAAACAAAATCAGCAACAGGATGTGAAAACTTTCATTGGATGGCAGATACTGGCATTGGAAACATATTTTTAAATATGTCAAAACATTTTCCTAATGGCACACACCAGCATATGCTTTTCAAGGACTTCTTTTTCTTTATGACAGCAGTGATATGAAGTAATAAAAATATGAAATATGTGGGAAAATAAACAGATAAATGTTTTCTTTTAGAATGATTTTCCACCTGAAATTATATTCCACACTTGTAACTCTATCCCTGGAAGCTGCTTTGAGTGTTATGGTTTAAGATATGTTGTACACATAGAAATAGTTTTAATGTGTAAATTTTAAGCCACAAACTATCACAGCCAGATGTCATAGAGAATCTACAGCTAGAAAGAAGCTGAATCCCTATGGAAAGGAGTTAAAATGTTGAGTTACTCAAGCAGGACATGCACTGTCACAGGACTGACATCGGCTCTGTGTCGATAGAAGATCTTTGAGCTTGATCCAGACTCAGTTTAAGCTTAGAAAAGACTAAAGTTTCCAACTATGAACTGAGCCAGAAGGAGCAGAGGAGGATGTGAGGAAGGGTCATTTAGGGATCATGCCTATTATGATGTGCTGCAACAGAAAGAAATGAGCAAACAACACCTCTAATTGCAGGACAGTGTCAGATAGCTGTCAGCTCTTCTCGTGTGAATAGGACCATTGTTTTTCTATAGATTCATTTGTCTGGATAAGTCTAGGCTGACAGCAAAAGAGAGGAAGATATTTTAAAGAGATGTATTTCTAGCTCTTGTGCAAGTAGAATTAGAATGTTTTGGACAATAAATGATGAGAGATGAAAGTATAATTTGCCCATTACTCACAAAGGGCTATATATACATATCACCTACATATCTATACGTACAACAATTGCAGACACTGGCCCTTATTCTCGTGTCACTTCTTGCTCTCTCTGAGCGGGTAAGGAGCTAAATATCTATTCTCCATGCAGTTTGGGCAAAGTTATGCAGAAATTGCAATGCCTACAGCTGGGGCTCATCTGTTAGTGCCCCTCAGCTAAAGTGGCGGTGAAAGCTGGTCTTTGTTCTGTTCCAGTGCAGCAGAAAACAAGCTCGTTTAAACCACAGGTGGCTGACTATTGCCTATAGCCCAAAAGGCAGAGCAAGAAAAGTACTAGCAGTGGTTGTGGAGGCAAGGCTACGGCACATACCCACATATGATTGAATTTTCCATGTTTTCTTTGGCACTGGAAAAAAGGAGTGCTTTGTTCCTGACTACACCTTACTTTGGCCACATCAGTGGGGGCCCTACACTACAAAATAGGCTTAGATCTGTGTGGTTGAATCACAGGATCTGCAATAAACAGAAGAAACAATAAAAATAAATAACACAGGCAAACATAAATATTTCTAAACAAAGGATCAGTCACCTTTCATTGAGTTAACTTGCTCCTGTGAAGGGAGATGAAGTACAAAATGCAGGGTCAGGCTTTGACAATTCAAATCTCAGTGGATCTGAGCCAGTTCATGCCAGCAGGTAATTTGTCCCTGGAGAAATAAGGTGCCAAGTTTAGATGTGAGAGAGATTATGTTGCTTTCACAGCCTTAGGCTTTTAAACGCTTTTATTGTAGAATCATAGAATCACAGAATATGCTGAGTTGCAAGGGACTCATCAGGAACATTGAGTCCAGCTCCCGGCCCTGCACAGGATCCTCCAAGAATCACACAGTGTGCCTGACAGCATTGTCCAAATGCTTTCTTTGAACTCTCACAGGCTTGGTGCTGTGACTACTATTTCCTAATTTTTCCTAATAGCAATTGAGAAAATTCTATTACTCGTTTATTTTGTCATTATGGACTTCAATTATACAACCAAAATTTTCTGTTATAATATGGGTACTTTCTGCAACTATTTTTGGCATTTCTGGATTTTCCCCAAAGCATACTATTTTGTTTTCAAATGCAAGTGTTTTTGAAAGAAACAGAACAGAACTATTTAAGGATATAATTTTGTCACATTTAGGTTTTTTACATCTTTAACAAATATTAGAAAGTACCCATAGGAAAATTACATTTATGGTTACCAACATATGGAAGCTTAGAGCTTTGGAAAGATTACAGACTGTTAAAGAAATAAAAAAAAAAAACAAACCAAACCAGATTTATAAAGTGCAGATTTGTAGAGGCAACAAAGAGCACAGAAGTGCATAACAGTCGTTTTGACTTGATATTAAAATCCTGTATGTGGTTGCTATTTATGAAAAAATCTACTGAGCCAATAAAAGCAACTGTATGTCAGTGACATAGGTAAATTGCCAGAGAAATTCAGGGCTCATCAGAAAAATTGTGCTACAAAATATTTTATGGGAAATGTGAAGCCTATTCTGTTGCTGGTTCTTTTTATAGTGCAGAAAAGTAGTACTAAATAAAAGTGGACTTCAGGAGAGATCTTTTTGACATTGCAATGTAGCAATGGAGAGAAAAATCTGACTTTGAAAAGCTTTTAATGGCTCCACCTTCCAAAAATCCCTGTAGGTAGTAAACCACTTATGTCTTTATTCTCCTTCATGCTATAGGAACAAGCTGTAAAAATGTATAGTACTTCATTACATACTTCAGAAGGCTAATAAAGTAAATTTCTGCAATTATCAGCATCCATCAGTTGGAAAGAAGGAGACTATCAAAATTATCTCTTGCCATAAGAGTTATTTCCACTCCTTTCTGAACTCAATACACCTTTTCAATAATTTGCAGGCATTTCTCTCCTTAAAACTAAGATATGAAAAACATTGTTCTAGATGAGACTGGTAGAAAGGGCTTTGTTGCTTTCATTGTCTGTCTCTTAGTGAAATTTGCTAAAAAGTAATGCACTGTTTTTCAGTAGTCCATTCTGTAAGTCACTTTTATTTTTCCTGGCTTTACCATTCCCTACATTTCTTCCTCCCATTGAGAATATATGTATATATATTTTGGATTATAGCCCTCTTCTTCTCATCCCGGAATTACATCTTTACAAATTGTATCCCATGTAATTATCTTCTGCCTCTGTTACTGCTCTGTTTGTACACCTTCATATCATTCCTCTGCATATGCCAGTTAGGGTAAATTTCTGTCATCTGCATGCTGATTTCTTCCTTTTGGGGATCATAAATGAAGGAGATAAACAGGAACAGATGTATCATCATTAGACACCTCTCTGATTCAGTGTGCTGCTGTTAATCATTAGTCAATGTTTATAATCATTTAGCCAGATTTCTAAACACATTATTGTGTTTGCAGCCAAGCCAAATTAAACTTAATGGATATTTCTAGTAGGTTTGCATGAGACAAAGCATTAAATGTTGAGGAATATCTAGCAAACTCACAAGCAGCCCTTCTTCTGAGTGGTGCAAGCCTCTGGAAGGTGTATAAGCAGCAATTCAAGAACCCTTTTGTTCTTCAGGTGGTCTTTGAACAAAAGGAAATCTCAGTATTGTGCTTATCAACCCTTTCAAATTTTTCACAATCAGACATCTAAAAGAGAAACATTTTGGAAGATCATTTCTGTTTTTCACAGTTTTTCAAGAAAATTAAAATGATACAAATATGGAGATCAGCAGAAAAGAAAAGGATTATAGATGAATAGCCATTTTTGAATATACAGCTTTGAGATACAGTCTGTTCATTACTGAAAATAAGCAAAAAAACTCCAACAGTGTTTATACTGCTCACAAGCAAACAGAAAAAATTACATGATAATCTGTGGCAGCTGAAAATATGCCAAAGCATAGAGGGTGAGTGGTGCTGAGCTGCTTACTTTTCTCTGGATGAAAGTGTGAGGAAAAGAAATGTTTTATGTAATTGGAAGTGAGAGAAGCTAAGCAGTTAGGTCATTTGAATAATAGGGAGGCAAAAAAAGAGACAAAATAGAGAAAAAATGAGGCTACCAGCTGGGTGTGGTTTTTGGGGTTGAATCAGAAAACTGTTAGATGCCTATTTCTTCTAGGAAGGGAAATAGCAGAAAATTTATCTCTCACCAGATGGAAGAGAGAATGAAGAATTACTCAGGAAATAAGAAGCTGAACATTTCTGAGTAGTCCAGGATGCAGAAGAGAAAAACAGAAAAATATCTTTTCAGAAAGGATTACAACAAAGTCCTATAGCAGGATTCCCCCAAGTATCATAGGTCAGTGTTTTTCCACTACTTTCCTCACTATGCTGCTTGTGTAAGACCATGTTTGTCAATTAATTTAATTTAAATAATTCTTCTGCCTGATTAGGCAATTGTCAGGTACAGTTCAGCTGAGATATATAGCTTATATAGATATATATACACGCACACATGCATATATATATATATATTTGGTAGAAGGAACTACTTAAAAATAAAAATAAGATTTAGTAGACAGAGGCTTTTAATATATTGACTTTAAAGAAATAGTTTAAATTGTCATATTGTGATTTTCCAAGTGTAAAAATAGAGGTCTTCATTAATCCCAGTGTGTATGCATGGAATAAAAGAAGTTTCATTTAAAGGACTTGACCTAGGACATTAATCCTCATAATTTCAACATTAGAGACCACATAGAAAACATTTAGAAAAAAACAGCAGGAAACATTTGTAAAGCCTTACTAACAAACCGAGACACATTGTGTTCCCCAGACAGTGATCTGATAGTGAAAAGATTTCTGTGGGATTTGAAAACAAAATGAAAACTGGCAAGGATATCAATCTGAATCCCTTTTAGGCAATTTACCTCTTCTGGTAGGCTCATAAAAGTTAGAGAACAACCAGAAACTTGCTATTTGTGATAAACAAAAGAGAGGTGGCTAACCTGATGCTGTAGGAGTGACTTCCCTTTTCAGAGTTTATCCTCATAGTAGGACGATTTCAGGCACAGGTTGTATACCTCCCACTGCTGCGTTTTAGTCCATCCACTCCACCCGGTTAACAAAAGTTATATAGAAGTTTATTTAATTGTAGCCTTTGAAGTTATACCATAGATTGATATGCTAAACAGAAGCAGTTAGAGAACCAATTTTATCTGGCAATTTTTCCACCCACACCCTTGTAGTCTGAACATTTGGGAGAAGTTTTTGCTCTTTGATGAGAGGAAAATGATGCATTTGTTTTGGGATGACAGCTCAAGACTCAGTTATTACATACAAATCTCATCTCAGCAATATTTTGGCTTCTGATATTTTAAGCAAAATTGTCTTGGCTTGAAGTGGATGTTGACCTTATGAGGGATCAAGTCAGTCTTCCTGTTGTTACTTGCAATGAGCACATATTTTCTCTGTCTCTCAATACTCAGGATTTATCTGACTACCACTGTAATGAGAGGGGATTGTTGGGGGTCAGGGTTGTGATTCTAAGCCTACAAAAAATAAAATTTACTTGGAGACCCTTGACCATGTTATTAATTTTTCTTTCTGGTGTCTAGGAAAGAGTAATCTTATGGGGATTGCTTATTTGAAAAGTGATAAGCTTGTTGGCAATATTCAAACTACAGAGTTTCATTGGTTAGTGAGAATTATAAAATACTTACAATAACAGTTTTCTTCTGCTTACTACATAAATGAAGAGAAGTTATGTTGAAATCAGAGATGGGAAAAGGTATATAGGAACTGTCTGACCTCTAATGCAAGCCCTACACGTCATTTGGACTCTTGAGGGAGAGATGGCAGGAAGGCTGCAGCCCTGGTGGAAATTCCTCATTGCAAAATGTTGTAACACACCACAGTACACGTAAAGCTACTGGGGCTAAAGTGAATCATAACTTTCTTAACCTGAATGTTCCAGAGAGCAGTGCTAACAGTATGGTGTGTGCCAATAACTAGCGATTGGAAAAAAACCCCTCATTTCTTCTTCAGGGGGGTAGAACATTTTCCACAGTCTCCTAGATGGCCCTAGTTTAGCTTAGAAGTGCGGTCAAAAGAAGTAGCATCTTTCAGCTCTAATAAAAAGCAGCTGTTTTTTTCTTCTGCCACTAAATAGTGATACTAACTTGTAAACATCCACTTGCAGAAACTGCAGAATATAGACTAGTAGACATTATTTGGACTTCTGATTAATGAGACATATTCTTTGTATCTTCATGATGGCCATAATGATACTTTGCAGAACACAGGCTACCTCCATTTCTCCTGGAGCAGGATTCCAGAACAGAAACCTATTAAAGCATGTCACAGCTCCACATAGTACAAAATTTTCATTTCCTCTCCATGGAAACTAAGAAAGAGTATCTTGAATTGCTGAATACCAAACTTGTATGAAATTTTCCCTGATTCATATCTCCAAATGTACCTATATGGAATTGATGGATGACAGAATTCAGCAGCACTATTCTCATTACAAGCATTTCTCATTGGAGAAGCTGTGAAAGAAACCCATATGCAAGACACAAAACACCAGAAGTTTCCAAAGCACCGAGTTTTTCCCAGGGACTGGGAAATGGCTCAGGGTGCAATAATCCTCCTGAAATCAATAAATCCCAGGTCATTTGTTAAAGAATTGTGTCTTCTAGCCTTTGCTAGGGAAGGGAGAAAAGCCCTGTGTGGTTAAGCACTCTGAGCGAAAGTACAGAAAGCCAGCTAGCGCTTACCTCTAATAAAGAAAATCAGTCAATGATGCAAAAGAATCTTTTAATTTTCTGTGGAAACACTTTTCATGACCTTTAAACCACTTTTGAAACAAATTTTTTACTGAACATATCATTACCTTAAATGATAAGCAATGTAAAACCTTTGCTTAAAACAAAACTTTGCTGGGAAACATTAGGAAAAGCAATACAATATCATGTAAAAATTATTTGAAAAACACAGCATTTCAAAAGCGCCCGTTACTTAATTCCAGCAGCTTTCTGTGTTTGCTTTTAGAACCAGCAGTTTCCAGTAAGCAATCTATTTTGGGGGAGAGAAAGCCCTCTCATGAAGTTTGTGGGCAGAGGCAGCTGTTTGCTACTTTGTCATAACTCAGAAATGAAGTACGTGGTGGAGCCCTGCTGTCTCTCTCAAGCTGCATGAATGAACAAACACTGACATGGCTTTGGCACCTGTACAGGATGTATCCCTTCTTCTTCTCTCTGTCAAAATACAGGCAGCTGCAAAAATTCATGGCCTGTTCATTTTTAAGAGGTACAGATCATGCAGTGAAAAATACAAAGAATAGTGCTATTAGAAGAGAGAATAAAGAACAAAACTGGACTACATGAAGAAAGTTGAAATATTTCCCAGCCACCCTCCCCTAGATATCTCAATAGATAGAACAAAGAATATTTTTTCTGGGTTTTTTTGCTTTTTTGTTTGGTTGGTTTTTTTATCTTTTTGTGGATGCTTGCCAGCATGCCATTTTTCTGCTGACATCTGCTTCAGTCAAGTGTCTCTTTCCAGTCTCTTCAAGATTTAAAAAGTTTTTTTATCCTCTATGCTGAGTAATCCACTCAATTTTGTAGCAAGTCAGACCGGGTGGTTTGCTCTCTGTTATTATTTCAGCTTTTGCATTTCTAACTCCTTTGAAGTTATTTACAGCAGGTGTTTTACCTTTGCCATTTTCCTTACTTTTTCTGCTTAATTTCTTTAAAGTTCTTTTCACTTCATCCTATCTCAAGAAGTCAATCATAAGAAAACTCCACAGTGAACTGCAGTCTCCTTCATCACGAAGTCTCTTTAAGCAGCACCCTTTTCTCTTGTTCTTCAGCCCCAAGTGGCTGTGTCTTTGCAGGCCCCATAAGGGTCGTGTTACAGTGCCCGTCAGGCCTACATCACATAGTAAACATTACTCATGGTTAGCTCTTGGGCCTAACTTCTAACATGTGAACCTCTACAGAATCTGGTGTGAAAATTTCACAGGTAAACTATGCCTACACCACAGAGGTACCGAGCATATTATAAAAACAACCACACCATCATGAGTTTTCCACAGGAAAGTTTGTTTTACTCCATTTTCTCCTGAGACCCATTTTCTTCTGCTTTTGCTGATATCTGTCACAAGACTGACTTCACGTTGTTTTTTTTCCTAACATACCTCCCCTTAAGCCTTCAGCTTTCCTGGTTCTTAACTTTCCTGCTGACAGCCATCACTCTTGCTACTTGTCAGGGTTATACTTATTACCTGCCTGTCAACATGTGAAAGTGCTTGAGTCTTAGCAAGTTAGGAGGTTTTCCATCACATATCAATCAAGGAAGTTATGTTTACTGGAAAATGTCAATGGAAAGAGTGCTAAGCTAAAGACAGGGGTCTGTGAATGACTTAAATTTAAGAACTGTTTTTCTAAGAAATATCCTTTTTCAACTGCTATCCCGCATGGGGAAAAAGAAATCCACGCTTTGCTGTTTGCTTTGCTTTATGAAGTAGAAGTACTGTGTACATCTATTTTTGGTATCCTACAACACACATTCATTCAGAATTTGTTTGAAGGAGGACAGAGACATTCAAGGGACGGCCTGAGACTCTTGCCTTGTATTGCTGGCATTGACAAAGGGAAGAGTTCATGTTACATTATGAAAATGAGCTGCAAGCGTGTGCTTCTTGCTAGTCTGGCACTCACTGGGAGGACAATCAGGGAAAAAAATGCAGATTGAAAAGAAGGAAGCATAGAGGTAATGCCAAATGAATAGGGGACAAACTAGGACAGTGTTGTGAATACAGATTATTTCACTGATACTTGTTGGATTTGCTCCTTCAGTTTTTCTAAAGCCATTAAAGGAGTGCATTCAACATGTGTATCTCCAGACAACCGGTTCAGCAGGCTTAGATCTTCATTTGTTTTTCTTGTGGAAACTGCAATATCAGTTGTTGACAAATCTGTGCTGTTTCTTCTTCTTCTAAAAATTAAGAACAGTTACCATAGGATTGTTGGACATAGCTGTTAGCTCTTGTGCCTAACTTTTGGCATGTGAAACACTACAAAACTTGGTGTGAAATTTTCACAGCTAAACCATGCCTATACCACAGTATCAGTTCAACTTCCAGCAGGGCCTTATGGCTTCAATTTGATTTCTCTTTGGCAGATCTTCTAGCAAACTTTGCTGTCGTCTCAGTCTAGATTCTAGTGAACCTGTATCTGCATCAGCCACTGCCATTAATCCTAGGACTGCCTATAAAGTGAATTTAAATTACAACCTCTTATGCTACTATTTACTTTGACCTATATGTTACATTACTGCTCATTTTAGCTCCTGTGTTACATAGGCAATCCCTCAGGCAGAAGATTTGGGATTGGATGAGATGTAGAATTTAACCATGTGTTTTAAAATTATGAGTCTCATTGTCTGTGTGAAGGAAAAAACTAATGGAGCATTGAGAAAGACAGCTGACACACTCCAGCAGCAGCTGGAACTCAGTCAGGGGCTGGAGCTCATGGAGGGACTTTGCCTTCTTTTGTGTCAGGAGATAGCAAGGCAGGCAGGGCAAGGCACAGCAGCTGGGCTGGGGCAACTCATGGTCTTCACTCTTTGGCCGGGTACTGCTGGAGAGAAGGGGAGAGTTGGTCTGGAAAGGGGCTGCTCAGATCCTTCCTGGCACTGTGCTGTGACTGTGGGCAACCACCCCTGGAATTTAACCCAAAGCAGTCCAAGACAGCAGGACTCAGCTTCTCCAAAGCAGGAAAAAGAGAGAACCCATAAGGGAAGCCTCTGCATGCACTGTCTCAGCTCTACAGAAAAACTCCAAGGGGTAAGCAAGGCAAGAGCCACAAGAGATAACCAAAGACAAGAGAGGGAGGCTCTGCCCAAGTCAGAGACCACGAGGCCAGAGCGTGTTCTGCTTCTGTGGGCCAACCTTAAAAACCTGGGCAGCCCCAGCCTCCTTCTGGATACATCAATGGGCCTTCAGGAGACAGTAACAATTTGAGCATGGATAGATAGGGAATACAACAACATTTTGGGTTATTTAGGACAGTTCTACAGCATCCTGTGCTTTAGGAAAGAACATAAATGTCTCACAGCAGAGAGGAATCGTGTGTGTCTTTCTAGAGCTACCTACATTTATGTGATATATCATACATGGACACAGACACATCTGCGTACGAAAGCAAAGAAAAAACAAATGCAGTTGTTCTGGTTGATGATTTAAGGATCAAATCCAAACTAGATGGATACTTTTTTTTTGTGAATAATTTGTATGTTCTTTTTAAAGACAAAGTGTAGAAATATTTCACAAAACAGTAGCTGCCATGCAGTTTCTATTCAGCTGTAAATATTACTGTTGTTTCTCAGGTGTATGTACAATTTAATGTTATGGCCTTTCTGTGATTAGATTTCACATTTTGAAAGACATCTATTTCAGAATAATAAAATAAAGAAATAGTATAATCAAGACTTGGAGATTTCTAGATTATATTTTCGACACATTTTTCTTTGTAGTTATTTTTATTTAATGATTATTTTCATCTGGCTAAAAATGTAACCTTTGATCAATCTCAAATATTTGATAGGAGAAAACAAGCTAGCAAAGAAAAATAATCCGCAGAACTATTTTAAGAAGGGCATTATCAAATCGAAAGTAAAAACTCTTCATGATGCTTATAAGAAATAACCTGGTGTTTAAGTTACCAATATTGCTCAAAAGCAGAGAAGGAACCGATTTAAAAATGTCCAGAACAATACAGAGATATATGTCTTCTTAGAGGAAGACCATGAGGAACACCAAAACCGATTAATATGCCTATTTTAACACATTGCTTAGGTCCAAGGTGGGGTCTCAGCGTGTGAGTGCCCACACCAGATATCAATACCTGTTATCAATCACTGCTGTATAACTCTGGCCAGCTGGGACTCTGCTGAACAGGGATAAGGGACCTGTATGCAAAGGGAGGATTCCTGCTATGCCGTCTCAATGCCCCTGCAGCCTTCAAACCTGAAATGGAACTTTTGCACCTGCACTACCTGGCTAGCTGGTATCACAAATCCCAAATTCAAGCACTATTTGACTGGCTTCAGCTTAAAGCTATTCAATGTGTTGTCTTTCTCAAGAAATCTGAATGTCTCCACAGTATCAATATTTTTCATATACAGACATTAAAGTGGACTCCAAAATTTCTCTTTTTCTGGTTTTAACATCTAAACTGCAATTTAAACTGGGTTTCCCAATCAGCTTTTAATGGGGTGACTTTGTTTTTTTCTGGTATATCACTAGTGTGTAAGTATGACACTTGCATTTATTAGCTGAGCATATTGAGTTTAGAAAATGTGCACAATATTTGCCAGATTAAGCCTAGTAACCACAAAAAAGGTTATTCTGAGCTGGTTCTGAGTCAAAAAATATATGTTTTAAAAATTATTTACAGAGAAAATTGCAATTCTTTTCATGAAAAATGATGAGACCTTTTGAGAAAAAGATGAAGAAATCTTAGTCTTACCTCTTAACATTTATCCTCTAAAAAGCATGTCAGAATAGGTTACTTTCCTTCCAAATCCTTGCCTAAATCTTTCTGCAAATGGGTTAGAGCAACAGCTCAAATTTCTTCTTAGTATTATATTTTGTTTATTAAATATTTCCTGTTGCAAAAGTTTTTTCCTAATTTTCTTTGGAGCAGGCAATTTCTATTATGTATGTTTGTTGCCTTCAGATTTAAATAACCTTGTTAAAATTTTGGGTTTTGAAACCCATTGACAATTTCTCATTTTTAGAAGATAGTCTCTTAATCATTTTCCTTTTTTTTTTTTTTGAAGAAAACTGACCTAATTTTTTAAATCGTTTGGGGAAAAAAAAGAGAAAAGCTAAAATTCTTCATTCCTTTTCTCCTGTTTAATGTTATCTGTTTTGGTTTTCTTTTTGGCTCTTTGCTTTATCCCTGTCATTCTACAGGGAAAATAAAAATTGTAGAAACTTTGATTAACATCAGCTCATGGAATTTCCCTTTTCCCTAGACCTTTTCTGTGGAATTTATAGTAGGGAAGAATGATCCAGTCTTTTCACCAGCTGCTTTTGTTGGGTGTGGGGAAGGGAAGGTCACATCTGGAAGAGCACAGTAATTTTATATCTCTAAATCTCCAACGCCATGGAAAGATTTTCACTCTATGAGGTTAAACATGCTTAAAGGGCAAAACTCTCAGCTGCTGGCAGAAATCCCTGCTCTGCGGAGATGTGTGATGAAACAACTAACTATTATCTGCTTTCTATGCATCCAACTACTCACATTTTCTGCATGTGGCTCATAATCATTTTATCATGAGTTTCTTGAGTGATAGGTCAAGAAAGGCTGACCAGGTTCTGATTTTTGGCTTTGGGGCTACTCCAGTAGCTTTCATCTTGCAGTTCATTTTTTGAAACTAATTTGCAAGTAGCTTTCCCAAAGAAGATGTATCACAGGCATTTTTCTTGGCTGTACTGAGATAATATCAAAATGCAAAACAATAAGCCTGGGTTTTATGCTGTCTAGATACATTATGTTTATAATTATTATGACTTATTCATGGCCAATTATGATTTTAATATGAACACATAGAATCTCCCCAGATTGGATTTGGAATAGAATGCCAAGTACTGGTCTAGACTTAGAAATTTTACTGGCTCACTTCAGTCTGTTAGTTAAGTGATATATTTTGCTGATGGAGCTATGCTGGAAGGAGGCCTAGGAGTTCTACCAGGAAAAGGTCCTTTTGCCAGTATAGCTTTTATCCTTTTTTAAAGTAAAATCAAAACCTATGGCAAAAAAAAAAAATTCTTTTCTTAATTTTTTTAGGTTTTGGCTGCTGTATATACAATAATAGGGTTTGTTTCCACTCCCTGGGGCATCACAGTCCTGTGTTCTGGTGGAGGCAGACAGTAGACTTGTGTGTAATCTTGTCTGACCTTATTCCCACAAATTACAGCACACGTTGCCACACCTGTTTTAAAAGCCATCTGGGGATGATGGCTCTCCAATAACCTGGTAATTGTATATGAAATGGTTTTACTACAAGGAAAAAAGAAGTCTACAATTTTCATCCAAGCCCGCAAGAAGGGTCTTATTTAGTTGCAGCAGAGTAGACTGTTCCTTGCTTTTTGCTATGATGTGACACAGGAGCAGCCCACCAGTTCAGTCTCACTAAACCTCACCTCCAATTTGCTGCTAAGCCCTGTCAACCCCTCCCACCCACTCACTTAAATTTTAATTTGATGCAATTAAAGCTGATTTTACCATTGTTTTAAAGTGTCTAGACAATCCCATGCTCATGTAAACACTCCCAACACTTCACACCACCCCCTGTATTGTCTTACCTTTGTTCAAGGTTTGGCAAACAAATGCTACCCCAGAGCTTTCCTAAGTCAGATTTCATCATTTTGTCTGTTTAGGGCCTAAGCCAAGCAATCTGTACCCATGATAGCAGCTGTTATCCTGCTCGGGTCAAGTAAGGTATGATTTCCTATTTTCCTTAAGCTGAACAATGTGTATTGAATCAAGACTGGTGAGACAGGTGAGCACAGGGTCTGCACAAGGGTCTGTAAGACACCAAAAGCTGTAATCCTAGATCAGTATTGGCTTAATTGTGTGATAAAGACCGTACACTTTATTACTTTTTGCATGCATCAAACTAGCATTTTATGCATAAGGTGCCTAGTAAATAAGTGCTCCTTTAAAAAAATAAATTGGTATTTCCTACTTTAATTCAATTTCAATTTGGAACGGAATTCATCCCTTATTTCTTATTCTTGTCAATGTTTGTTTTCTTTGCAGGGAGGGAAGGGGAGATTTAGATAGTTGAATGTAGTGATGCCATTTCTGAAAACAAGGATAGATGACTTTGCTTTCTGAAAGATTGCCAACAATAACTAGATCAGAGACAGTTCACCCTCTTCTTGAAAGTGATTTATGAGACAGTATTTAATGAGGTCCGATGGCCCTAAAGAAGAGCAAACCCACAGTGAAGCAAAATAAGCAGAAACAATAAGGAAATCTTAGGAAATCATTTAAGACAGAGAAACTAAAAGCCATGGTGAAAGAAAGGAGCCTTCAGAATAATATTATTGACTAATTCAGCTCTATTCTTTCTCATATACCACTGCACAATTTCAGTTTCATTTGCCTGGTATCAAATGGGTACCAAATACTGTGTACCAAAAATGCTCTACCAAATATTGCATTTGTAACTGTACCAGCATAGTTTTAATTTCCCATATTTGAGCCCAAGATGGTACATAAATTTGTTGTGCTCTTTATGATTGTCATGAAGAAAAACATATTCTTTTATATTATAAAAATAGATATCTTATTTCTGTTTTGATTTCATATATCTAATTTCCAAGGTTTGCATTTTTTAGTTTTTCCAGTTTGTATTTGTAATTTTCATGATGAAATAATGGTTTTTTCTCCTTTAAATAATTATTTGCTTCTTTTAACATTACAAAAAAATTCAAATCATACAAGACAAAAGCCAAGATTATAATTTTCCTTCAAATACTTCTAAAATGGAAAGCTTACTCTTTAATCCACCTTTGAACTTGTATTTCTCTTTTAAGACTCTTGAAGCATCTACCACAATAAAAAATGAATACCCTCCAGAAATATATCAATAATGATAAAAAATCCAAAATTGCTCTATTACATCATCTTTAAGTTCTGAGTCAGCTGAAATTACATTCTACCAGTTTGTAAAGGGAGAGAACTTTTTGCCAGCTGCCACTGACTCAGCTGCTAGATTTCTGAAGCACAAAGCTGACTTGAAGAAAGATACAGGTAGCAAAATTATTTCTAAAGCTATTGTGAGAGAAGAATTTCTTTTTCAGAAAAGCCAAGTCTTCATTTCTTTTTGTCTCAGATTAAATGTTTTCTTTTCTTTCATGATATTCTTTAGTGAATCTAATTGTTTCTACTTTTACAGTATGGACTATTTAAGAAAAATCACCAACTTTCCCCAAGAAACTTCAAATCCTTTCCTAGTTTTCAATATATTTTACTATATAAAAAAATTTCCCAGGTCTATAACTGTCTCCTTCCTTTCATTAGTATTTTTTGAGACAGTGAGGAGTTTCAAAGTTGCCATCCTAACTGTATTTACAATTTGACTCATATTCTGCTCTCGTTTCTTGTTACTTGACTACCTATTGAAATTTTTATTTGCCATCCTACTGATTGTAGGATTTGATTTTTTACAACTTCGAGTTCACTGCTAATTTACACAGACACCATTTTCTAAGGAGATCTTCTTTGAAACTCCTATATATATTTTTTGGTGGGGGGGGAGATTTTTTAGATAATGCTTACTAAATCAAAGCACAGAGAATTCTGGGGGTCTGGGATCACATGTAGTTTTTTGTTCATTTTCTGTTCATACTATGGACATGTGTCAGCTTTAGTCACACTGGTGTCCTACGGATCAGCCCACTGGGATAATCATTCCAGTTTGCTCCCAACATCTGGCTAGCAGCAGAGGCAGATAGATCCCATATTAAAGGGATGTCTGTGCTGTGTATAGCTGTAATGGAACGTGCTCCTTGATCAGGGGCCATATGGCTGTGTCATCCTGGCAGCCTGCCTGGCTTGCAGAGTCGTGCTGCGAGGCAGAGACCACAGATGGCACAGGCAGTGGTTGGTGCAGTCCCAGCCTCCGAGACGTGGAGGCGGAAGGCTGCACAGCATCGTGATGACCTGTCCCACACAGAAAAGGGCTGGAAAATGGGCATGTACCTGATCTGTAGTGACAGAAGTTCATGTGATGTGGTTGAGATAATTTTGCTCTTCATAGGGTTTGCAGAGGAGGATGCATGGACTGACTCCACAGCCCGTGTATAGCAAAGTCAGCGGTGAGAGCCCTAGACTCCGACAGTGATCAGGAATTTGGGCTGCTGCTGTGACCAGGTCAGTAGATGTTTGGCTGTCCTGTATCAGCATATGGTGCACCCCACTGCTGATAAAAGGGCTGAACAGCTTTTAGTGTCCTCAAGCTGCATGGCATGGTGGTAAGGCTAAAGCTACCTCATTATTGGTGTGTCCACTGTGTCGATATGCCATTGGTATTCTCTCAGTCTTCTTGCAAACCTCCATCATTCTCTTCTTCCCACCCTGACAAAGCTTTTATAAACAGTGAATGAACACCAGTATAAAATCAGAGAGGAAACTATAGAGCCTAGTAAGAGAAATGGGTAAATACATCACTGAGGGCTCTAACCCTGAAAACACAGTTGCCCCCTTCTCTAATGCTGACTGCAGCAACACTGTTAGGGCTCAAAATTGTCTTGATAATAAATACACTGTGAATTTTGTTTGCACACACCAGTTGCCCTATACTGGAGTAATTCTTTGACCACAACGGTATTGGGGTGTCCAACAACCATATTGTGGATGTCAGATGAGCATTGTCACCTTGGTGAGGTCCTGCAAATCAGCCCACCAAAGTAATTCCCCAGAATTACTAACTGCAGCTAGACAGTAGATATATATAGCGATACTTTTAATTTTTACAGCATTTTTTTCTTTCTGTTTTCAGTTAATGTAGATCATATATTCTAATCCTCTTCATTGACCAATGTTTTTCTCATGCTGTTGATATTTCTCTTCTTTGAATTATTAATGTCATCTTGGCAATGCTAAATTACCTTGGCTCCTAGACTTTTAGTCTTCAATATACCAATTTCTTAGGACTTGTTTCTTCTTTTTTATATAAGGTTTGGTAAAGTCTGTCTCAGGCTAATTAAATTTTTTTAAAGGCTGACCTACTGAATCAAATGCTACTGATGTCATTATTCTTGATATTTATACATACATCACTTTTAAGTATTTTTTATGTTTATGGCACAGATAATTTTTACTCTAGGAGATTATCCTTCCATTTGTCAGTAAGTGGATGAAACTTAATTTCTGATGGAAATTAATTTTAGCTGTAGTGATTACAGATTTACATCTGCTGACTATCTGATAAAACACATGTAAGATAATTTTTCTCATGGAAAAAGGAAATTTCTTTCAGAATCTGCTTCTAAAGAGTCTTCTTCTCAGTAGATAGACTGGTAAGTGGCAGGCCAATACATCTGCATGTAGAAATCTACCTGAAAAAGTTAAAACAAGTGCCGAAGACCCAAGATTTGTCTAAAGGCTGGAGTTTAGACATACCCTTGTTTGTAGGTGACCTGGTACCACACAGGACATTATGGTTGTTTGGAATAGCCCTCCTCCTTTTGACTGTGCGCACCTCCAGGTTGCATTACACATGAAGCTGTTGCAAATGTTCTCTATATCCTTTAAAAAGCTATTCAAGAGAGAATCACAGCATTATGGGATGCACGTTCTGTTAAAGCCACGGTAGTTAGTCAACACCAGAGGATGTGCTGGTCGGTCAGGCCCTGCCCGATCACAACTTCTACATACTGCAGATGGGAATGAAGTCCCTGAGGGGCACATAAAAAATACGCTGGGGAAATAGTCTGGGTTGTTCCTGTCTCAGGCAAAGGCAAAGCGATTAGAAAGATTGGTTTTGGTCAAGCACTTGGTGCACTTGGTAATGTGAGAGGGTTGGGAAGTCCAGTGCATGACTCAAGGGGATTTGATTCTGCATGAAAATAGCCAATTAATTAAATTAAGTGAACTGAATGGACTTTTTTGGGAATGGTCCACAGACTGAGGGAATCATATCGGTGTGTGTATATATGTACATATATATCAAAAGACAGGAAAGGAGATGGGTTTAACTGGAATGTATTGGAAAAAGTAGGATCTGGGAATAGACATGAATGGTACTTGCCAGCTGGGGCTAAACCATGGCCCATGATGTGGGTGTTTTTGTTGTTGTTGTTGGGGTTTTTTTGGGTTTTGTTTGTTTGTTTGTTTTTGGTTTTTTTTCTTTTGTAGTGTGCATAAAATAAGCAGAAAAAAGATTGGCTCTCCAGCCCGTGTTTCTTTTAGGCAAATCCCAAGAGACAAAAGGAGAAATCAACAGGAAATCAGCCTCAATAATTTCTGCTCTTCATGGAATCACGTGGTTTTTAACCACATTTGTTTGGGGAGAAGAAATGGTAATAATATGAGGAGGTCCTCAACCTTCATCTGTTTCCAAGAAAATCATACTGGGACAAAACCATAGTATTGAAGTTTTGGGTTACATTGTAAGTATTTCAGGGAGTTCTGAGTATGTGAAAACAGGATGTTATGAACTTTCCTGATTTGCATACTCCACTGGAACAGCTATAGTAGTAATAAAAATAATAATTCTGCTTAGTTTAAAATCTTTGAAGCTGAAAAAAACACTGAATGTTCATTGTGAAGTGCACAGCTGATTGTATTTAAATAATATTATTACATGATAGGTAAAATTATATAAATAGGACTGAAATTATTATCAAGGCATTTTACTACAATTAAATAGCATTGAAAATGAATAGCATTTTACTACAGAGAAGGTTCTTCTAGAGCTGGTCTCTAGAGAATAATCACATCAGGATGGAAATTACATTCAAGAAGAAAAACGTGTGTGGCTCTTTAGGTGTGTGTGTGTGTGAGTGAGATTAACAATGAAAGTTAGTATATTGAGAATTTCTTCCCACTATCTTGCATCAACGTTAGAAACATATTTCTTGCCTGTAGTGCAGGAATCATGGGATTAATCCGCTGCTTTTCTGCTCTTACATTCCCAAAGAGAAATGCAACAGATTTGGGGGTTTTTGTTGGTTTGTTTTGGGTTTTTTTAATAATAAAAGGAATATGGGATTGAATCCGAAGATTAAATTAACAAAACTCCCAATAAGAAATTGAAATTGATCACTAGGAAAGAGATGAAATATGAAACTATTAACTATTCTGAACCAGCTGAGATGAAACTGAGAAAATGCTCTCTGAATTATTATCTTTGTAAAATAAACAAATACGCCTGAAGAATCTGTACATGAATATAGTGGTTTTGAAAGTGCAAACAGTTATTAGTACCGGCTTAAGTCCAGAAAAATGCAACTATACATTGTGCAAAAACTTCACACAGGTGTTGCCTGTATTTTGGTCCATACTGCCTTAGCAGCCCCAGCTTTCTCATAAGCTCAAAGTGCCAATCAAGCCCAGGTGGATGTTCACTGGGATGTGAACAGTTCAGGTCAAAATGACCATATTCATTTTCAGTTGTGATCCAAGCGACGATCTGGTGAACAGAAACTTTCTCAGTACTACTTTAACTAACAACAGATCACAAGCAAGACCTTGAGGTTATATGCGAGGAACCATTCAATACAAATTTTCTAGAACTACAATTTAAAAAAGGGAAAAAATAACTGTGATATAGGTTTCAGGCCTTTAAAAAAAAATCAGCGTGTTTGGTCACTACCCATTTGCTTTTGCTGGAGCCTACCCGCAGTCTTTGAAAAGTCTCAGCACCGTGCTGGGTTTTGGGGCTCTCATGGGTGAAAAAGATATTGTGTGAGATTTCAGAAAAGGATTGCATGTAGTGGAATGTTTCTTCAAAGAAATCCATATCACTGCAGTTGTGTAACTTTTCTTCTGTGTAATTGCACCTCAAATTGCAGATGGCTTTAGAAGAGTTGCTGAATATGCTGTTTCCAGAATGTGATGGTCATATCCTGGACTCCTACATGTCTGCTCCTCACTGTTCACTGTAATTTGAGTCTAAAGTATAAATTCAGATAGATAATTACGCACTTTTGCCAATCATTCACTGTGCTTCACTGATACAATAGGTTTTCTATTTGACCAATTTAAAGAAAAATAAAATCATTGACTGCCTTGGCTTTCATCCAGGTCTAGGGAATGGAAAAGACCCTCAAGGTCAGTTCCATCATAATTAATTTTCATTGTATATGTCTCTATTGAAGAGGACTAAATCTGAGACAGTCACCTAGAAGTGAACATTTGTAGGGGGATTCATCTGCCATATTTTTTACATCATCTTTAAGATGGGATAAATTAGGCTCTTACTCTTCAATCAGATGAATTACGTTCCCAAGTTGGACAGTGGCTGCCTACATACAGGGTTTGGATCACATGGTATCCAGGAGAAGGGTACATGGTTACTACTGTAGAACTGCTTAGGGAAGCAGCTAGTTGATCCCGAATATACCCTGAAGTTGATGTATCTGAATTCCCTGAGTTCTCCTGGACTTACGAACCAGGGTACCTGTGTCTGTAAGGTTCAGTGCCTAATCCCTTCCTCCCTGTCTCTCCTTCCCAAAATGTAAACACCCACATTCTTTTGGCTCACTCCTGTTTACTGAAAACATGGCTTGTGAGCAGGATCCTACAATCATGAAAACAGTCACAGTGCTTGCCAAGGAAGATGAAGATTAAAGCAAAATTTTGTCCTAAGTCAAATCTGGGCCCAAGCTTGCATCTCCCATGAGACTGGAGGTTATGTTAGGACCCTCTTGGCAAAGCTGAGCTACTGGTTCAGACAAAAATGTAAGATTAATGAGTGCAGAGGGAGTTGTCAGAGCCCACTGAAGAGGGCATCTCAGCTGCAGCTGCAGCCTTGTAGGCTAAGCACAAGCAAGACCAGCACTGGGAAAAGCCCCAACCACTTTACACTTTTTCTGTATAGTGTCTGTGTGGTATTTCATCTTTATTTTGTTGTGTTTACATTTATTTTTTCCCTGCTACAATTGATGGTAACAGGTGAAAATCACTTTTGTGTTTTGGTTTGTTTTTTTTGTTTTTTTGCAATATCAGTGCAGCTGGAAAATTGTCAAACCCAAAATACGTAGTGAGCTAGAATACTGGCTTCTCTCGTACCAATGGCTTTTTATGCAAAGATATGGACACCAGTTGGCAGAACAATTTACTGTTTCACAAACACTTGGAACAGAGTGTTTCGTACTTAATGAAAAATGACACCCATGTACTGAAATGAAAATGAACACTGAAAGCTTTCCAGTGGACATGCAATCAAACAGCAGGTAGCAGAGAACAAGAAATGTCCTCGCAAAGTAAATTCAATTCAGATTAAATTAATGTTTCCTCTGGAATTCAAAATATTTAAAGGTGTAAAAGTTTCTTTGCAGGTTTGAAACCTGGTACTTGCCATTACTGATATTCACAGCATTATAGAATTGTATTAAAATTATGGGTTTTTTTTCCTTCCAGATGGATGGTTAGCCTTTTATCTAAATGCAGAATATATATTTATATTCTTCTGAATTATGGTCCAGGAGAACTTACGCTTCAAACGAGGGATCTATTGCAACTGGAACAGGAAATCCCACTCTATTATCTTCAGTCTCCTGCAGATTTTTGAAATATTAGAAACCTGACCCCAACATGGAACAGACCTTCCTAGGCTCTGCATGGGGAATGAAGCAGGAAGGAAGTTCCCATGAGTGCTAAACTTCCTTCAGTGTCCAGCTGAACAAAGAGCAAAAGAAACTAAACATACAATTATTTCCCAACTGATGGTGATATTGTTAGCTGTATACATACTGGCAGAGGAATAAGACCAAAATGACAACATATGAGCTTTACTTTAATTTATAGTGGCAGTATGTTGGACACCCGGATAACACGTTGTATTTCTCAGCATGGTCTAGGCATACCTGCAATAGTATATATTCAGCTAGTTAGATTGAAAGGAGGCTGTAAAACTAGCTTTGCTATAGCAAACAAGGTGTTATAAAATATAAACTTGCATATGCAACAGTGCTGTGTTTCCCACATCACACTCTGAAAATGGAACCTGCATATTGCTGACATATCTGTCAAATAGAGAAGCTTCAACTAGATGAGCTTTACTTCCCTTTCCCGCTCGGAGTGAGGTATTGATGTGAGCAGCCAGAGGGGTGAGCTGGTTAGAAGGGGAAAATTGCCAAACAGAAGACACCAGCTGAAGTGCCAACAGAGAAAATGCCCACCAGCCTGGGAGCTGAGAGCCTGGGAATTAGACCCATGAACCATAAGTGTCCTTGAGTATTGCAGGTGGCATCTTTGAAATGCATCTGGGTATCTAGAAACTGATGGCATGCTGAGATACCATCAATAAGTGAGAAAACAACAAACTGTCATTGCAACTTGTCATCCAAAAAGGTGAAAAATAGTCTGGAAAAAAGGGAAAACATCTAAGAAGGTAGGATTTCATAACTGACACTGGCTGTTCTAACTGCAAGAAAAGAGAAAAAGCCTGGAAAACTAAAAATTGTTCTGAAGGAACAGAAAACATCGTTCTTTGACTCTTGTGAAAAGTAAAAATCAACAGCACCTCTTGGCTAATCAAAATGGTGGTGTCCTCCATTCTCTTACATCTCTATCATATATAAAAGACTTAATTTTTATTTAAAATGGAGCTTCTCTCATTGTGAACTTCCTATGCTGCATGTATTTTCCCATACTCTCCTCATAAACTTCCTGTGAGATCTTGGTCCCTCAGCAGGGACAGTTCTGGCTGACCCTAGAGCTCATGTCATGGATCACCTTTGAAATGAGGCTCTTTCGTCTGTTACTCTCTTGGACCCCCGGACCCAATTCTGGGCTCATTTCAGTCTGTCCTCCCATCTCTGGGATGGTTAGGCCATCCCCTCTGGAATCTGTTTGGTCTCCCCTTTAGGATGGTTTGGCCCTCTTTGAACTCTGCCTAATGCACTTGAAACTAATATTATTCCGAACTTGCATACTTATGCATACACCTAATTTATCATAAGTATATCTGTGGTTATATTATCAATGTTTGCTTCACTCATTATAAGATGCCTTCTAGGGTATGACATAAACTTTATTTCACAGACAGTGAAATGTTAATTCGTGGTATCACTATTACAACAAAGAACAGAAAAATAAATACAAAATACTCAATTTTATACTACAATTAATGTGTTTAATAGGAGAACTGAAGATGAAATGGTGGTATTTTCCTACTCCTTACTCAAGTCCCTTTTCTAATATTTAGTCAAGACTAGCCACTATGTCAGTTCAGTGAATCTCAAAGCCAGCAGAGAGAATATTTTTTGTCTGCATCATGTAAGTATTGGCTAATCCCTCTGAAAAAAATGCCACCATGTAATATATAATGTTTAATTGCTTCTATCTGTGAGACCACACACTCTAATTTTTTACTAACTCCTAGCAGATCAGATGCAGAAAATCATGAGATCAGTAGATATTTCTTGCAGGGGAATTTTTTATTTTTTTTATATTATTTTATTCAGAATATTGAAACCATTTCTTTCCCAAAAGGTGAGAATTTTAGGGCTATTTACATATCTTAACTACCAAATAAAATGGAGCTTAGACAGCCAAGTATTTTCTGCAATCTGATTATTCCCTTCAGTTGTAATGTTAATTTCTTTTTTCTGTTTCTCTTTCATACAAACACTAGTTAATTATTATTTTGGAGAGAGAGGAAGCCAAGATCAAGCAAATTATGGCTAAACAATATAAAAACAAGTTCTTCTGGTCACTTAATAGCAATTCTAATGTAGTGGAATGTTTACTCTCTCATTCAGAGCAGATTACACAACATCATGTGTAATGAATAGCTATAAATTGCCTTTGAATCTAAGAAAAGCTGGAGAGTGTAATTGTTTTCCAATTTGTAATAAAATATTAATTTTGGTTCATTTACAGTTGTTTTGGGGAAGAAGAATTACTACAGTCCTAAGGCCACATTCCTCACTTTCCCCACACTTGGCACAAATGTTGTTGACATTTTAGCATTAATGAGTGTTTGGCAACATATCTTCAGAAGGATCAAACAATACCTTACAACCAGAGAAGTTCTTGTGACAGATGTCCAACTGAAAGCTTTGTCCTGGCTGCCGACACATGCATTTATTGTCCGGTTAAATCTAGGCTAATCTACCTAAAACTCAATATTTAAAATGAGGTCAGTCAGGATTCTAAATGGTCAATGCTTCTCTGCAGTGCTATGTTTTGCAAGAAATCTCTCCCCAGGTCTTCACATTGTTTCTGCTGCTAGAAAGAAATATTTATTTTGGAAATGGAGGGCAGTTTCCTAAGTCTTCATGTCACTTTTGGCTCCTCAGCTGAATGAACAGATAGATATTGCTGAACAACTTACTATGTCATCAATGATACAAATCTCATTGTTGTAAATGTTCACAGAATATGCACCACGTAGGTTAGGAGTGCAACATAACTTTTCCTCAAATAGTGTCCTTGTAGCATTTATGCTGGGGAAAATGTGCCATGATGAGGTCTTTCCTGCAGTTCTGACTTACATAAATAATTAAAATCCCCCCCAAACCTCTACTTTCTGAATTGGAATGGATGTTGTTAATTTTAAATATTCTGAAGAGAAGAATATAGAAAAACCTCATAGGAATCTGTCTGAAGACATCTGGTGTCCCAGGAGCCATGTTGCAGGAACTAAATTCTATGTTAGGGACCCCGAAAGCCCTGAGATATCCTTTTCTGGCCTTTTAGTTCTATGCATGAGATCCAGTGGTCCCAGCAGGTCCCAGTAACTAAACGCAGGACCTGGAAGGAATTCAGGCAGAGAACAGATGCAGATGATGTATTTAGATATTTACATAGAAACTAATCACCATTCTTCTTGTCCCAGCGAATATTCAAACATTTTCTGTGAAGTCGAAGATGATCAGCAAGCAAAGCAGGACTTATCCCAGAATACTTCCACTTAATTGAATCATATAGTCCTTGTATATTTTCAACTGCATACAGTATTTCAGATCCGAATACTATAGCCTAATTCGAGATAGCACTTATCAGACTGATCCCTATCAACAGAGTTGTGGAGGGAAAGAAAAGGCAGAGGGGTATAGGCCCTTTTTTCAAAGCACTGTTTGGCTGAATGTATTCAGAAAACTTCATTCAAATTTATGGATATTTTTGAGGTACCTAAATTCACCTTTTTAGTGAATAAAATACAATGTAGGTAAGTTCCAGCTCAGTATTTAGCCTGTCAGGAGAAATATTTGACTCTTCAATACTTCCCTAAGTAGATACAAGGAGTATCCAGTAGGGAGGAGAGAAACAAAGAAAGGAATTGGTGGGAAATCAGAAAGAAGATCAAAGTTGGTTTTATATCTTGTTTTTCATACAAAAGCTGTCCCACGAATAGGAAATTGAAACCAAGTGATTCAATAGCACTCATTTCAGAGTTTGTTGTGTACACTTATCTAAAAACTTCAGCATTGTGGAGTCATTCTGGGCAACACCACTTCCACTGTTTTCCAGGATTTCATTATAAATGTAGGCATTTGTGTAGGGGATTCAAGGGTAATACACTAGGAGATCAAGGAGAAGGGTAAACTTAAAGAAATACACTTTTGAGGCATTTGTAATACACAAAGGGATTAGGTGTTTTAGTGTTGGTCAAAGTCTGGATAGCATTTTCTCATAACCTGTTGGAAGCTCTGTTTTTTTGTTCTGCTGGAGTCACAGACTTACCACAGTACTCAGTATTTCTGTTTATATCAAGGAATCTCTCTGGATCACAAACTCAGACTAGGTGGCACCCCGTGGTTAAAAGGAGCAGGAGTATATATCTTGCCTTACAATAAAAAATTCTATAGAAGCAGGTGCTGGTATTTAAAGTGTAGGATATGGTCTGAGTAGAGCTCCTTGCAGTGAGGAATGCCACACCTGAACCAGCGCTGCCATACTTGTTTAACCAAGTTTCGTGTCTGGGAAGAAATTAAGAAAATGTCAAGTTCAGTTCATCTTGATCAGGGCTCTTTAATAGTCAACAAATTTCAAACATCAAGCAAAAATATGGTGCTGGTATACACTTTGCTCTTGCATCTCTATATAATATTCCCAGATTTTTCTGTTAAAAAAAATAAAGGAGTCAGAAACAAAAAAAAAAATAAAATTACTGATTGTGTGACTTAAACTGGGCATATTTCTGGAAAGAAATACAGATTAAAACCTAGGTAAAATATTGGCTTTTATTAATCAAGAATAAAAAAATGAGTAGGCAAAAACCAGATCATATAATGTGAGTACCAGAAGCCAGTGCTGTGAGAATTATTGGAAGGTGGCTGAGCATCATATGCTGATGAGGCAGAGTGAAGATCTAAATCAATTTCGAACTTATGCAAAAGATGCCACAAAGGTTAATTTACCACAGAGATGTTACAAGCACATCTGTGCCACCAGTGAGTCAGAAGCATGGAGGGAAATACAGCAGCAGCCGAAGGAGCAGAACTATTCTCCAGTGCAAAGAGGAGATGGGGGGAAACTAGGAAAAAAAGAGGAAGAGGAACAGGAGGTAGAAATTATTAGCAGCTCAACAGCTATGGCAGCTTTCAACTTTTATACAAAGAATGACACAAGTGCTTATGTCTTGAAGAAAAGTTCACTGTCATTTCACCTTCATTCACGCCATTTAATCTGTCTGCGGATATTTTTGCATTCAAATCATTCATCCTCCTACAAATAGTGCTTGTTTGGGAGTTTATTTATTCTACAGCATTACCTTGAAATTAAAGGGTTTTAAGACATGCTCTCTTAGGTAAACCTCCTTTTAAGGGAGAATTACAGACAATTCCTGGTTGTAATGAATTATATGCTTTTGCAAAGAGCTGTTTCTAGGAGTGTCCAGTAGACTTTGTAAATGTTTTGTCCCTCATGTGTTCCAAGGGGCAGAAAACACTCTGCCGTCCTGCTCTACCAAAATTCAAAATTGTGATACATAGTAGCTTATCCTGAATAAGATCATCCCTGTTTGTTGGTAAGTAGAAGAGAGCAAAATCAGTAATTGAAGGACTGTTTGGCCATGGTAAGGGAAAAAGTTAATTATGACAGCAGGAAGAACACAGAAAGTACATTTTAGAGAGGAGAGATTGGGTTGTCTCATTGTTTGATATGAGTATGATCTAAGAATCTGATCTTAGCTACTGTCAGTGGCAATCTAGAGCTCAATACAGTTGCCCCTTTATTTCAACTTCATAAAGAAATATCAAGAGTTTTTCAGAAACCAGGGACATTTTAGGCTACCATCTCACCTCATGATAATATGAACTTGCCCAGGAATCAGGCTGCCTGGGTGTTCTCAATGAGTTAATGTACTTTGCTATGGGCTTCTCAGAATAAAGAATACTTTATTAAGGACAGAAAAATCTCAGAATTTCCTGAATACCTTCTGAGTCTGATGAGTAGATGTGTGTAGGAGTAACATGTAACTGAATTGCAGACTTATGCTCGGATTTCTCTTTCACATACAATATTGCCTTAAGTGAATAAATTTTTCATTTGTGTCAAAATAGAGAAGTAGAAACATATGGACGTTGGCCAACATGAAAATAGTATTTCTTTATTATGCTATAACTTTCCAAAGAAGACACTTCCACATAACTCTAAGATGTTAAGAAATAGCTGGAAGGGAGACCAGAGGACAGTCGCTCCCCATAGCATATATCTCAGCCAAACCAGAGCAATTCTTGTTTCTTATTGAGCTATATTTAGTTGAAAACTAGCATTAAAAAGGCAGAGGAGAGAGTTACGCCAGCCCTGAGATATTATCAAGACCTAATAATGGACTAATTTGCTATTAAAAACAAATGTGGTTACAGACTTCACCTGCATTAATAAATGTAACTCTTTTTTTTTCTTTTTTTTCTTTTTTTTTGTATAAAATAAGAAACACGCAGCCTCAATATAGTCTGTGGGTTCAGTTAGAAACAGTGAGTTATGTCTCAGAGACACAATTCTCATACAGCAAGTTCGTATTTTGCTTATATATTTTGACAGATGTTTGTAATTTCTAAGGTATATGCCTTGGATAGCTGTCCATATCATCGTATTTTTCATGGTTCTTTGCTGAGAGCCTAAAACAACAATCTGCGTCTTTCCATCCGCTACTGTGGAACTGGCAGTATGCTTGTCTGTCCTTCCCTGATGGAGAAGAATGGAGAAAATGCAGCAGAGTAAGTTCTGTGTCGTTCTGTATCAAGACAACATCTGCACTTCCCTATGAGCATCCAGCCCTAGACAGAGGTGCTTGAAAACAGCACTGATGTAGAGATTTGCAGTCCTGAAAATCCCAACTCAGCTTCCCACAGACCCCTAAAGCACCGCAGGAATTTCTGCAGGGAGTGCTGGTCTTGGCTGTATGTTGTTCACCACCCAGAGCTGTGTTTCCTTGGGTACTCAGCAGCTCTTGGGGCTTTGTAGCCCTTAGCTGGGATGACATCTCCGGCTTTCAAGTAGGGACACCGGACAAGAGGACTGCCATCCGAAGGGCATTCTTGTATCCATAGCCAGACTATTCCCACCTGGACAGAACACAAAGTGTGGCAATGGATGAGTCTTTTTAAAGAGTATGTGGAAAGGAGGGCACCCTGCTTCTGTGCTGCCAGGCTCTGAGTGCAGCCCACGGCCCTGCTATCCTTCCCAGCTCCTTGGGCACAGGCTGCCCCTGCTCCAGCCAGCGCTGCTGCAGCCTGGCTGGGAGACCTGGGCTCACACCACTGGGAAAGCCCTGGGACAGAAAGAGAGGGGAGTTTCACTAGGGCAACTTCACAGCTCCCATCTTCTTGGGAACTGCACCTGTGACCAGATCCTCAGCCTTGGTCCTTGCCTGCGCTACACCACAGTCTGTGCCCAACCTTGTACCTGCTTTCCATCACCTACTGCCCCCACTGGACTTCACACCTGACTGTCTCATCACTGCGGTCTCGCCAGGTGTTTGCAGGGCTCTGGGCTGGGCGTGGTCACAATCCCTGTCCCTTCCCTGCCCCCTTGCTGGGTGCTCCTGGATGAGCCATGGGAGAGTACAGTGTCAATCTTCTGGTCACCCTGAGCTCCCAACTCCCTCTCATGGGAACCATCCATTGCAGCATCCTGACATATTCAGAGGTGAATAGTCAAAACACAGAGAGATACTGAGGTTAATTTCTCTCTTCTGCCCTTGGAGCACATCATTCCACACTTGCAAAATCAGAAAGAAATGTGAGCTTGACAAGGGTAGATAGAGAATCCAAGAAGGAATAAATCTTTAAATAAATTAATTGGGAATTCACTGGAGAGAAGAAAATTGAGATTATTCCCCTGCTCCGAAGATTCCTTGAGCACTTGGTGTTAAGCAGTTAATGGACAAGGAGATAGACCTGGGTACCTCCCAAGAAGTGACTCCTGCCCAGTGTGTGGCTTCCCAGGCCCGTCTGAGGACAGTGTAGAGTGTGGCAGGGGGGACATTGTGAAAGTCTGTATCTCCTCAGGTCAAGGAAGACTTTATATATGTTCTGTTATACTGAACGGACTTCTAGAATTAGTTGATTTTGGTAAAGAAAGAGAGGGAAAGACCCATGAGCCCCAGAGAAGACTAGAGCTGAAGGAATCCTCTTTGCCAAAGGATTTCCTCAGGACCAGAGGCAGGTGGGAGTGCTGCCTTTGGGTAAATCTCCCCACAGCATTGAAATTGATTCAAAACACACTGTGAGACGAAACTCTTTCTACATGTACTTGTCCTGTACAGAGCCTGTGTATCTGCTAACATGGCTTGCTCTTCCTGCTTAGGATCTAGGTATTGCAATACTTACTGCTGCAGTCAGTATCTAAGCCTCATTTTAGTTTCACACTCTTATTCCTGCGTTAATAACATAGAGCTTGAATAAGGACATGGCCACAAATCCTAAATATGGTATCTTTATCCTCTCTTACTCACATGGATGAGGATTCTAAGATGGGCATTTTGAGTTCTGACTGCAATAATGAATGAAGTGAGGCTGTTGCTATCTCCCCGCTCAGGGAGGTGCCCGATGCCTGGGGCTGGGGCTCCCTGGTGCCCCAGGCTGAGGATGGGATGGCCCTGAGTGCCACGCCCTGCCCTGCTGTCCGGGGGTTCCCACGGCGCTCAGGGAGATCTCAGCCCCCAGGAGGCCCTGGCGATCATTGCCTAATGTGATCTCAAACATCTGTGACAGTCTCTTTCCCCCAAAATATTAAAAAAGAAAGAAAAAGAAAAAAAAGGAAAAAAAAAAAAAAAAAGTACACTAGAATCAAGGTTATAATTAAATCTGTCCAAACCTGAGACAGACAGACCCCTTTGACTCCTATAAAGAAAGCGTACCCTGCATGGAGAAACAGTTGAGAAATTTCTTGGTTATCTGAAATTTCCCTGGACTAGATTGCTGATCTTTTTAGAACTGCAGATGGTTATTGGAGTGGATTGCACTTTATAGCTCAAAATTAAGGAATACCAAAATAAATGTGTGCATTAGGCCATTACATCTCTCTGTTTTCAGTTCCCAGGCTGTGATGCCCTCCATATAAGGAAATTAATCAAATTTTCAATAGTGCAGAGAATGCCAATGCAAAGCATAAGCGGGGAAATGACCTGTGAGATTACCTAGCCTGCCTCCCTGCCACTGCAACATCATTACTGTGAACATGTTTTATTTATACTGTCTCCAGACTCAGACAATATCCTATATCCTGATTTCCTAGCATTTTAAACAATGGGAGTTTTGCCCCTCTGGGGAATAATTGAGCTTAAGTGGCCTTCATTACAATTTTTTAACTATTAAACGAAATTTTATTTTACCCACACTACTGTTAAATTGAAAAAGGCCATTTTGCATGAGAAATAATACCTTAAATGAACAATAAAGTTGCTTGGGTTTTATTTCTGCAAATTTGGGAAAAACTGAAGAGAAAAAACTGAATAACTCAACATGAATAAGAGCTTAGGCTGGATTTTATAATCAGTCTTGTTCATCAGAAATTCAATATGTGACCACAGTGTACCATTTTTCAGATATGTTTTTATACTTTTAGGGGTTTTTTTACTTTTAATTCCATGTTCAGACACTGCAGTGTGCTTTGGTGCTCTAAGAAGTAAAATCTGTATGTTTGCAGAGGTATCCGTGAGAAAAAGCTGGGTCTGGATAACCTTTACTCTTGAAATGCATTAGAAGTAAAGAAAATTGAGTTTAAATGTTTACATGGAGTTTGCTAACATGTCTATTAGAAAAAAAATGGTTTTTACTTGTAAGCTGAGCAAATGTAATATGGTATCACTAAAATGCAATAAAAAACCACAGTGCATTTTATTGTCACTTTTTAGAGCAGAACCACATGTTAAGTATTTACATGAGAGTCTGCAACAGTTCCTGGGCTGAAAGTGTTTATTAGGTACCACTGGCTTGATTCTGCTTTCCTTGCATCTTGTGTAGTCATTTACACCTGTGCAATGATGCATTCCACTTCACATTATGTGCCTTTTTATGAGGTTTTGTCAGCACCAAGGGGTCATAAAGTCAGTCAATATAATCATTGAAGAATACTTTCAGACTCTGCATGGTGTGCAATCAACTTAAAGGTCTTTTATCACTCCTCTTCATAAGCCTGTAAATACAAACCATAAATCTATAATTACAGAAAAGGGCGGTTGACTACAATATTGAAATATGTGGGGCAAGTGAAAACTAGACCCACTGAATGGAACAACAGGTCTAGTACAGAACTTCTGATTGTATTTTCCTGATTCTTCCATGTCCTGAAAGATGCCAAGATTCTGTTTGGTTCGGGAAAGATAAAGTGGTAGGAGAGGCTGAAGATAGTCTTTACTCCTGAAACCTAGCTGAGCCAGATCATTCCCAAATGGAAGAACTTAATACATAACCTCCATATTAATCCAGGAACATCTTATCCCTTTAAAAACCCTGGCTCAGTTTTCCTTCAAACTAATTCCAGAACTTTTATCTCTTTGCCTCTCTTGCCATCTTTAGAAATTCTATGTATTTTTTTTAATGGTGTCTTAGGGTAATTTGCGATCCCAGAGGAATAAAAAAGAAATACTGTTAATACCTTACCTTCAAAACTTTTTATGCCATCAAAATTTTGTGGGAAAAAATTTTGTTCTAATTTTCATATTTGTATGGGAGAGACCATCAGAGGTACCTGGTAGCCAATGACAGGGACAACTGAGACAAAAAGAGTGAACTTGTCTGCAAGGAACAGATGATGGGTCTGGCTTTCATGACTGCACCTTGCTTTGGAACTGCCTAATGCTTCACTAATGACTGATTTAAATTCAAGAATTTCTGTTATAGCTGGACTGAGCATCTCATTTGATTTTGCTAAATGAAACTTTAACATTAAAACATACCAAGGGAGTATACTTGGACTCAAGCGAGTGAAACAGCCATTTTTAGGCCCCTATTCCTTCTATAAGCCAGCTGTTGCTGGAAAAGACTTCACACAGCTGCTCCTTAATTTTTTTCCTTTTGCATATAGACCAGAAGACTCATACTTAACAGTGGAAAGAAGGAACAAACCCAAAATTTCTGCAGCAGTAAGTTCTGCAAGCAGGAGTTACTAATTTGAACTAGATGGTAAAACATTTTCTTCTGTTGTGAAGGCTTTGAGGAGTTGAAAATATCCTTATTGTTGACATTTCAATGAGCCCAAGGATCTGTGAGTTTTTTGCTTGAAAACCCTTTGAAGTCCTTCTCAGAACAGTAAATAGCTCAGGGAAAGAGACAAGCATCTGAGATGCAGGAGGTCCACTTTGGCATTCTTGAATTCAAAGCAGAGACAGAAGCATCAGTTGAATGTATGTCACAAGGCATCTTGACCGCCACATTTTAGTTTTTTGGGTTTGCTACCTCCTCACCAGAGGCTAGAATATCATTCTACCAGTAGGAAGATTGAGCATTAGAAAAATATTGAGAAGCATTATAAGAAATAGAAAGAATGTGGCAATTATGTCAAATATAAAAAACATATGGGAGGTCCATACTGATCTAATTTCTGCTTTATAACCAAAGCAAATGGAAAAAGAATATTGATATGACAAATGAGTGAAAGCTGTTGGTATAATGTCAAATTTCTAAGAAACGTAAACAAAAGTTAGCCTGTGGTCACAGAAGAATGTTGAATATCCATACATCATAGAAATCTATCCTGATAGCTTACAGCCCTGTCTGTGCAGCTTTCCCATCAATGCTGTAAAAAAACTGAGACAAATCAAGCTCCTATTTAAGGGCTTATAGGCAAGGAAATGGAGCTCAAGGTTTAGAAGAAAACAAAGAAGTAGATCCTCCCTCACCAGTGCTGGTATCAAATATGCAATCTGCTCTAGAGACTCATGTGATGGCCAGTGCTGCTTCTGGCAAGATTTTGGCAAATCTGCCCTTGGTATAGCAACTCAAGGGTGGCCAATCTCCACTTCTCTCACGAGATCCACTCTGTTGACAAGCAGTAGATCAAGGAGGACATTCTGAGTCTTCTCCCTTAGATCTATTCCATAAAGTTGTCATCCAGGTTTGGAGGAATCTTCTGGCCTGCGTTGTGTTGGTATACCTCTACAAAGACTAAATTCTCTCAGCTGCTTTATTTTTAACTTCATTTTAACAGTTTTCTTGTGTCAATCACCTTCTTACTGCTTAAAAACAATTTCATTAGATTTTTTGGCCTTTTGGAGTCCATGAGATTTTGAATCAATGTAATTGCAACTTCTTCAGCTGTAGAATCGCTCTTGAAGATGTAGAGTCCCAGGTGCTCCTCAAAACCAGTCAAACATTTGCATCTTTTGCAATGCGATACAGGCCAATTAGGGTTTAAAACGGTCACTGATGATATCCAGGAGTTTGTTCTTTATACTGCAGCCACATGTGGTATTTTCCCAGTCCATGTGGGTTTCCATAGTTCTTTCTGGTTTCAGTGCTTTTCATTGCCCTCTGTTGAAATAATTTTTGTCATTTGTATATGTAGCTGATAAATAGAAACTTAAATCGTCCTTTTCCTATCATGTTAACTATTGAGATGATTAGGGTTTGTTTTTTTTTTAATCTGATTTCATTCTAGGTGCTTTGTAACAGAGAAGTAATCTAACATCAGCACGGCCCACGTTTTATCTAGATGAAACAGCATGATTTACCAATAATGGAGTTTCCAAACCATGTGCTTTTCTGCATCTGCCTTTTTACTTCTCCTCACTTTAAAGCACACTGACGATCCCCTTGGTTTTAAGTGCTCTGAGTGTGGTTCACATACAGTCTGTTCTTCTGTGCAGACAGAAGTTTAATCCAGAAATTTTCTTAACACCTTAAGTGTTTATTTAATGTAGCTGAACTGGACCAACTAACGGACTGGCAAATTCAAAGAATAAACGATAATTGGGAAAAAAGAACTATGCATTGATACATCCAGATACTGATCATACAAGATTTACTGCCAAACAGAAAATTACTCAAATCAAAAAATTTAAATTCAGACTCTGATAGAAAGTTCAGATGCCTGTTTTTGATATCTTTTCAGAGGAAGAAAGCCTCATTATTCTTAAAATATATTTCCAGGTTGGCTTGCCAAATACAATGCTTTCTTAGAACAAAAGAAGATGGGACAATGTATAAAATACTATAAAATATCCTAGTTCTGCTTGATTTTCAATTTTCTTATAATTTCCCACAGTCATTTTGCTGGGGGTTCGTATCATGCTGTTGCACAATATTCTGTATGAAATATTCCTGTTACAAGTAGATAGCAGAATTTTGCTTGACTGATCACAGCCACCTGCCTGCATACTCATAGCACTTGTGCACACTGGGTTCCACAGTTTCTAAAAGCCTTAGTGTGTCTTTCTTACAGAATTTGATGCAAAATTTTTGGTTTCTTTTCTGAATAATGAAAATCAAAATAATACCTTGTTAACAATGAGGATGAGTAATTATTAGAAAAGAGCATGTGTACTTTATGCTAGGAAACAATTTGTCAAATTATTTATGATTAATCATAGAAAATCATCTCAGGTAAAAGGTGAGACTTTGATATAACTATTGTTATCCTGTAAGATTTATCCACTTGGAATGACAGAAACAATCATTGCTTCATAGAGAACTATCAAGAAGACTAGTCATTCAGCAAAAGGTGACCACAACAAATGGAACTGTTTCATGGTGCTCGAAACATTGAAATATCCAGTCTGCATTAACTTAAAGAAAAATAAAAAAGAAGAAACCTGCATTGTAAATTATTTTTCTGCTGTTTTCTGACGAAGCTGACTTATATCATTATCAGCTCTCCAAAGTGACATTATGCCTCGAGTATTTTCTGCTGGCTTGTGCTGTGGAAAATAAACACTAGAAATTAAAAGGGACTTTGAAGCTACTAATAGCATTTCATTTTGCAGTTGCAGAACACATGGTTTTTGTTCGTGTTGTACATGCTCGATGACTGCTGACAGGTTACTCACTTCTTGATATTCTATTGCATTTTGATGATGTGAGAGGTCTTTCAGTCTTTGAAGCTTACATGCATTGAAAGCATATTATCAGCCACACTCTTAATATGTTCAGAATAGATGGAAATCTCCTATTTTTACAGAAATGAGAAATTGTAGGCATCCTGGCTAGCATGAAAAATCAAGATGCTGGAAAGGAAACAAAGTCTTACTAACTCTGCACGGATTGCAAGGTCTCTGAGTGGAATTATTTTCACTATCCAATTAAAGATCCCTCTAAATACTTTCTGAAATTAATGAAATTTACTTGAGAAAAGGAAAAAGTGTTTAATTTTGCCATTGAGAATTCAGACAAAAAGAAAAATATTTGCCACGCTTTAAATAAGTTCCTATAAACTGACCATGAACTGTCATCTTAGACACAAAAGATTTCATTCTTCTGTGCGTGCAGTCTCATAGTAACAGATTTGCTTACAGAATGTATTCAAAACTTAGTACAATAGAGATTTGAATAGAAAGAATGTGAATGGTTTAAAAATGTACCTAGAGTTGACTGAGAGACATCACGGGTGGTAGCATTTTCAAGTTTTGTCTCTGCAGACATGATAGAGACCAGTTTGTGAAGCCACGACAGCAGAAAACAGTGAAATATGTAGAATGTTTCTTCTCCTTGTGCATGTAGGCATGCATGCATTATATTCTGACTGTCCCTACTCCTCCCATAATATCGAGCTTTGAAGGAAAAGTTCAAGATGTGCAGAGAAGGCAAAGAGAAAGGTCTTTGAATGCTTCCTAACTGCTGAGACAATCCTCCCGGTATGCAGTACTTTTGCAATCTCTCCACACACCGACAGTCTTGTAAATCGAGGAAGAAAACTTCACTTGAATCTGATAGCAAGAAAGCAAATACTTCTAAAGGAAGCAGGAAGAAGTGAGGCAATGGTTTTTTACATGCAGAAGAAACCTTGTGGGGCATATGTGTTGTTTCCAGATTTTTTTGCTTCTGTGCTATTGTAGCTTTTGATGAGCTTGCTGTTGTTCTGGAAATGACAACTCCAAGCAGATTTTTATCGCTGTGTTATCTATGCAGATCATAGTAATGTGAGTGACTATAGGTGTCTAATGGTGCTGATTGTCTCACACATTGTTAACCAGAGGTTAGGAACAGTAGTGAACTCTGGAATTCATCTACCAGGGCTTTGACTTCAGTGTGCCCAAACAGGAGATCATATTCGTGTCCGTAATTCACTGAAGTTGTAGCCTTTAAGCATGAGTCAGAAATTCAAGAATGGTTTTCACATGTACGTATAAATCAGCACTAAATAAAAAGGAAAGAAAAATTAAAACATTTCTGAAAGAATAACTGTGGGGCAAATACTGAAAATGAAGATGGAGAAAATGCAGAAAATGCATTTTTTAAATATAAATCAGGTAGAGGAATAAAATCACACTTTGATCAAATCTAATGATTAAGACAAGAGCTGTGGTAGGAGGCAATTTAGCGCAAAAAGAAGTACTAGGAAAGTCATATACTTTTCCACAAATAGATAATAAGCACAACTGATTTATTTGATGTCTCTGCTAGTAAAAGTACATGCATCAGTTTAATAATAAAGTGGCAACTTGGTGCAAACCCATTTTGGAATGTCATGAAAAAGTTCAAAGAAGTTGACGTCTAGTTATTTGCTCTGGAATTTCAAATTACAAAGAAAAGCAAACCATCACACCACCACCACCACCACCACTAGCCTTCTATTATAAAACTGACCTTATTAGTGAATTATTAATGAATTAGTGATCTTATTAATGAATTATTTTGGAAAATAATGGTGAATAATTAAAATGTAGTACAAGCTGTGGTTTTAATGAAGTTATTCTGTCCACAAGCCTTGCAGTGAACACAACCTAACTGCCAGGTGAGTTCCACAAAGGTAAATTGCAACTGGCACAAACAAATTGGAGTAATCTCAAGATGCTTTCAGTACAGTATTTATACTGGTGCATAGTTTAGTGCTAATCTCACCCAAATCACAGGCTGACTGCTGGAGTAGAAGTTCATGGAATCTCCTGGAGTGCCAACAGTGCTCACACCAGCTACTTGAGAGACAATATCTGACAATAATTCTCTATTTGTGTGCTTAAATCTGACCCACAGACAAAATGCTCAAATAATCTATTAGTTTATCCTGCTTTCTCTCAGATCTGACTAATGCCCAGGAGAATAATCATTACTCATAGAATTCTGTTTGCAAAATTTTAAAATCTTAAAAATATTACACGTGTGCAATGCATCAGTTATTGTCAACCTTGGTGTGCTTACAATGATTCATATAACCATAACCATGCTGATCTCAAAGACATGGCTACAGCTGCAGAAATTAGAGCAATGTTTCAGCTGTGTTTTTATGATATGTGTGTACTGCCCAAAAATTTTTCTTTTTTAAAACCTGATTTCACTGTCATGGAAACACACCCATACTTACAGAAGTTCAGTCCTAATACTTTGGAATTATGTGGATTATGCATACATACTATATGAAGGATGCAGCAAGTACATAAGATCAGATGAGTGAAGTTTGCTACAAACTTTTCTAATTTTTTCTCCCTAAACCAGATGTTCACTATTTGAACTTTTGGAGAAAAATTAATGTCTTTCTTTATGTTCCAATGTTTTGGATTCTTTCTTTCCAAAGTTCATGTTTGTATATGTTTAGGAAAGAAGCCACCTTTTATATGATTTATCTAAATTTCTCTGCAGACAAAATAAAATTTAAAAAAAAAAAAGGTGGATTTTGAAATACACAAAGCACGTTTTGAAGAAAATGCTTAGAATATACTCTTATTTTGTAAACTCAACATAATGTTTTCAATAATTCAGTCAAAACAGAATTCTGAACACCGTAGTTTTAAAACAAGCATTAAAGGTGTTTCTGAAAGTGTCTTAAGGAGAAATACTGGCAACTAAAAAGCATGTCATTGGGCTTTAAAACATGGTGTCCTCAGACTGAGTTTGTTGCTGTCGTTGAAAAATTTTAGTTTTGTTGGAATAGCATTCTCAAGCAAAAAGTTATTTAGAGAAGGATTGCCCCAAAAAGTTGAGTAATGTCTGTGTATGCTTTAGGGCAGCCAATACTGTACAATATATTTGGTTTTAGGGAGAAATGTGAAAATTGCTGTGTGAAAATTAAGTGCCGTGCATTTTAAAGGATAATGTAAAAAAGGTATTCAAACAAAAATACTCCTTCATAGCTGAAAAACAAAATAAAACTGCATCTCAGGTACATTATTTTGCTATCCCCTCAGGCCTGCTATTTCTGGTGTGAAATACATACAGATATACTGTACTGTAATGCTGCAGCTGAGACCTATCAAGAAGCTCTGAGATGATTGTACCTAGAATCTCCTTCTTTATTCTCCTATTACATGTCTAGTAAACTCTCACTGAGTTCTTTTGAAATCCACACTCTTTCAAATGCATTCACCATAAAAATGGAGTTACCTTATATAATTCTTGGCCTAGCCTCTAATGTAGTGAAAACAAAATACTTCATCTTTTCTTGGCAGAATTAGTGATTATCTAGGCACAGACCCAAGACTGCTCTTTGCTAGGGTTGGTTTTTCCTGTTTCCATTTTTAAACAATGTAAATTCAGTAGCTAGAATTATTGGGATTGCTTGCAGATGAACACAGAAATAATTTTAGAAATAATAATAATAATAATTGTAATAACAAAAACAATTAATCTTATGTTAGAAAACTTAGAGTAGAATGAGGATTTCTATGAAAGAAAGACTAAAGTAATGATGAATCTGTAGGTCTGGACACAAAAGACAGCACTTTTCAGTCTTTAACTAACCAGCTCCAGTGGCATGCACAGAAACTGAAAAACCAATTCAGATGTCAATGAGTGCTGAGACCTTATTAACGTTAATTTTGTCTACACAAAATGTAGCTAGAGCAGTACTAGCAAACTTCAGGTCTTGGACAACCCACCAAATCTCTTGGAATAATGCAACTGGAATAATTGCTTGGATGACATCCTAGCAAAGGATATGGTAGAACTAACTAGTTTTCTGAAGTGGCTCATACTCCATCTGGAACTCATTCTGCTCACACCAGGGACCTCCCAGGGTCTTACAGGCCTATTTGTGTTTCAATTAGAGATTTCCACCTGTTGTGTTATTATCTTATTTTGAATGAGAGTTCCTTTAAGGTGCTTCTCATTGAGAAATTTCATTGGGATTTCAAGAGGAAAACGACAAGTTAATGAGTGGTAGAGAAAGGAGTTTGTAAGGGATGAAGAGAGGTGTAATACTGTTACCTTTTAGCAGTGACCGTTCTATACCAAAATATTTAGGAGGACGAAACAGGGAATAAAGTTTTAAGGCTCTGCAGGGATCTGAATGCAAGCCCCAGACACAACAATCAGAAACCTTGGTATCCTTGGCAAGTTGTAGCTCATCTCTTCCAGTCAAACAAGAAGAGACAAGTGTAATTACCAAACACATCTTCTCTACACAATAGCCGATGTTCTCTGCAGCAATTCTTTTGGTTATATAAAAAAACCCTATCACCACTTAGAGAAGAAAAGGGATCTGAACGAGCTCCAGAAGTGGACTAGTGTGAAACTCATGAGGTTCAACAAGGTCAAGTGCATGTGCACTCACAGCCCAGAAAGCCAACTCTGTCCTGGGCTGTGTCAAAGAAATGTGGCCAGAAGGAGGTCGAGGGAGGTGAATCTTCCCCACTACTCCACTTTCCTGAGGCCCTGCCTGGAGCAGTACATCCAGCTCTGGGGTCCTCAGCATAGGAAACAAATGGACCTGTTGGAGGAGCTCCAGAGGAGGGCTGCCAATAGGATCAAACGGGCTGGAGCACCTCTCCTGTAAGAGAGGTGGAGGTTTTGAGGCTGGAGAAGAGAAGGCTCTGGGGGGACCTTATCGCAGCTTCCAGTGTCTGAAGGGAGTTTGTAAGAAAGATAGGAACAAACTTTTTAGTACAACCTGTGCCAATAGGACAAGAGGTCATGGTTTGAAGCTGGAGGAGGATAGATATCGACTAAGAGAAGATTTTTTACAATGAGGGGGGTGTAGCACTGGCATGGGTTGCCTAGAGAGGTGGATGTCCCATTCCTAGAAGCATTCAAGGTCAGGTTGGATTGGTGCTCTGAGCAACATGATCTAGTTGAAGATGTCCCTGCTCGTTGTAGAGGGCCTGGCTAAGAATACATTTAGTACTCCCTACCAATCCGAACTATTCAATAATTCTAAGTCTAGTAAACCAACTAATTGCTCAATCAACAGCACTACATTAATTCATTCAAAAACTGAATATTAAAGGTTGTCTTTTTCATATGTTGCACATTAAAAGAAGAAGAAAAATATCAGATATTCAGAGCAACATGTAAAGAGATATGCTTTTTAACGAAATAGAATTATTATTGTTTATCACCCTGTCATGCCAACTTGCTTTTGACTCACTAATACACCCAATAACATTACAGAAGTTAGAAAGGATTATCACTGAATTATATTTGGTGGATAATTACAAATCATGAATAATGAATATGAAAATGAAAATGAAAATGAAAATGAAAATGAAAATGAAGGAAACTGCACATGTTCATCAACAGAAAGAATTAAATACATTTAATATATATTTTTAATGTATTTTTTACCTTCTAGTTACCATCAGATATGTGTGGAGAGATGAGTATCTACAAATGGCATGCACATGAAAATGTATAAGCTGTTAATTTCAATGCCCTCTGTCATAAAATCCAGCTATTGATAGCAGTCATAAATGCAGTATTTAATATCTTAAACCAGGCAGAAACAGAATTCACGTGGTAACATTAAAAAGAAAATTCAAATATTCATAAAGAAAAAGAAAACAAACTTAAAAATTACAACAAAGGAATAGGTCAAATCTAAAAATCAAGTCTGAGTCATAGTGCTGCACTCTCAAAATATACCTGATGACAACATAGAAATCAGAAAACTCAGTAAGGTTTTAGATTGTGTATGAATCCGAAAATGATAAACAAACCACTGCTGCAGTATGTGCCCCAAGGCTGTTAGTCTCTTCACACACAACTGAAAGATTCTGTGGATGAATGTGTTCAACACAAGAAGACAAATGAATTTTCAAATTATGTATTTTTCCTGAAAATGGAAGTTATATTATTTAATATTGAAATTATATCTTTTTCTGCAAATAGGACTACAAGTTATCTGTGTTAAAAAGCACTAGCAGTGGGAGAAATTCACATATCAAAAGTGCATGTCTTATTTCAGAAAGAGGTAGTATTCGTTCCTTATGCCTTTTTTGAGGAGACTACCATGATTCTACTCCACAAGCTCAGGTTTTGGTTTCACTTAAAATAGCTGCCAAATGAAAAAGTCCTTATTTCCCTTCCATTTTTACCCTCTTTATTTTCTCCTCTCTCGATCAAAAGAAGCAAAGAGATAAGGATGGAGTCTGTCAATACAACCCAATTTAATACAAACCCCTTGGTCATACTAGGTTCAATATCTGCAGAATTTCCACATGGCCACAGAAAACTGAACTAATCTGGATAGATTCACAGGAAGCTGTATTTTCCACTGAATAAAAGCCTTGGTGGCTTTTACTGACATTTTCCATTTCAGACTGAAACCATTAAGGAAACCTATGAACACCTGAGAAACAAAGTGATTCTGGGACTTCCAGCTGTGAGTTGCATTAGGGCTTTTTACAATTACCCACTTTCTAGTTGCCAATTTCAAATGATCTGGTTATTACATTTTTTCTCAAAATAAGGATCAAGTTCTTTTAAGATTTAGAATATGTTATGGTGATGGAGAGACCACCCTGTTGGGGCTGTTCCTGTTGCACTGTGCTTTCTGCATTGAAATTTTCATCCATTTTCATCCACACTGGACATTTCTGTGCTGAGTCTTCACTGAATAACTACTCAGCCACCATGAGAAATCCATGAGCCTTCGTGGAGGTACATGGGTAAGCTGAGCTGGGGAGAGTGGAACTCTTGGACAGAAAAAATTAGAACAGAGAGATAGGAGGGTAGAAGAGTTCCAGGATAACTTTGCTTGAGGAGAATAAACCTGGAATTAGGAGTCAAAAATGGAAAGGTGTATAGATTATGCTAAACAGAAAGGGAATTAAAGTTTCAAAACAATAGATTTTTTTCTATTTGATCACCAGTTATGATTAAAAATTCAAAGTAATAATCCTAAAATGAGCATAAGTTATTTTAAATGTAACAGTGGGACACCGTTTCATTCTGCCCTTTAATGTGGAATGCTTATAAGAGACAATTATTTTCTTTTAATCTTGTAACAGAAAGGAAGGATAAAAACAGGGACTAAAATAACACTCCTCATGTTTTCCTTTCTGATATGAAGATAAAATATATCTTAAGAATAGGAGAAAATACTGTCTATGTCTGCAAATTTTCTGCAGTATGATTTTATTCTATTATTGTTTCACTCACGGTAACCACTCACTGAATGTAACCCCTGTCAGAATACTGAAAACTGGTGCAAGATTTCTATTAGTAACACTGAAGACAAACTTTACCAGAAGATATATTTGGTACTCATGTCATGAGTAAGTCCTGCAGATAAATATAAACAAAGTATTTCTTAAAAAAATTAAGTTATACAGTATATGGTATCTTTATACTGCATTTTTAATAACATACATAATTAGCCAGCCTGCCTTCCTTCCTTCCTTCTTTCCTTCCTTCCTTCCTTCCTTCCTTCCTTCCTTCCTCCCTTCCTTCCTTCTCTCTCCTACATATATATCTACCTCTCCCTCTGTCTACCTATTTACCTTCTTATATTCAAGAACTCATTCTGTATAATTCAGTTTCCTCTTTTGCTTTATTGATTATGAACGGATTTATTCGCCTCACTGTGATACAAAGGGAGCACAAGCCGAAGAAAGAAGGTAACAGCAAAAACAAGTTTGAAAAACAAACTGGAAATTAAACTGAAAAAATAAAGGAGCTTCTTTGAGTTTATTAATTTGTGAGTTACTGATGAGCGCAAACCTAAGAAAAGATATGCTGGATCTGAGCATGTTCTGTGAAGAAGGATGGGAATATAAAAAATGTGATCTGAGAAGCTCATTTACCCTCACATCAGCTCAGTTTTCCTAAATGTAAACTGATGAAGCTGGTGGAAAACAGCTTTGAAAGTCCTCTCTTGCTCAGGCACAAGGTGCTTACAGATGAGTGCCAGTTGTTACCATGTGCTCATGACAAAGGGATAAGGAAGTTACACAGTCCCACAATTTACTGTGTGGGATCTTTCTTTGTCTTTGCAAGGTCATTCTTTATGTACAAGGTTCTCTCTACCTCAGTCCAACACTTTGGATTTAGTAACCTCATCACCACTGGTGCTCTACAGAGGCTTGGATGGGATTTTGTATACTAAAGAGGAGCATATGGAAGAGTCTGTGTCAGAGATGAAGTCATTGCAATGGGTAAATTAACTCTGTTGCTGCTTGCTGCTCTCTCAGCATGTTTTAAGGTGCTTGTATCAATAAGATCAAAGATCATGGGAGAAAATGTGTCTAACATCTTGTGAAAGAAAAGAAAATAGAAAGATCTGAGGAAGCTTTTTTTTACCACCCAAACACAGATCCATACAAAGACAGGAGGAAACACTGAAGCGTTCATAAAAGCATCTCTTCTGTCCTGCAATCCAAACATCTGGAACAGCTGCCTTTGGCAATTCTCAGTGCTGACATAGTTTCTTTGTTAAAAGTTACTCAAGATTCTCAAGTTTATCTTGCGATGCTTGAAATCATTAGGCACTGTAGATTTTAGAAGTTCATGAAGTATGACTGTATGACTAGGCAAGCATTTTTAAGTTATTTGATTAATAGATTTTCATTGCTTCTTATTTTTTATGTTTAATTATTATAACATTCATTTTACATTTAATCATCACTATTCCACACTCTGTCAGAATGAAAGAAGTTTGACTCTTGCTAAGATCTTGTCCTAAGCAATTGATTTCGCTAAGAATGCTGGAGCCTAAAACAGGACTTCATGTACTTTAGTAAGAGTTTTTCTTCTGATCAATGTACAAAAGGCTCTAAGCATTTTAGCACCCATATTCAAATTAAAACTTGACAGAATCCAGAAAATTAGTTGCTACAGTGTGATAGAACTTGAGGCCTGAGTCTTCACCTATGTTTCTTCTAGGGGGATTTTTTCTGGGAGATGGAAAATTGATTTTGGAATGGATGAAGCAAAACCAGGAAATGATGATAACAAAGTTTCTTGCAGACTTATTCAGCACGTCCATTTTCTACTGAAACTGTTGCTTGTAGTAAGGATATCAGCCTTATTTAATAATTCAAGCATAACGGATGAAAGTGGCCTCTCTCAACAGATTTTTCCAACCTGCACTGCATCAGAAGAGTTTCCTACAATAACAGCAATCAAGATTATTCAGTATTAAACAGCCTCTCCCAGCCAGCTCTGAGCCGGAACAGAGCTCTTCAGCTTGCCTTAAGCACATCTCAAGTTTAATTAATGGAACCTAAATACTTAAATAATTTTCAGGTACAATTCCAGGACCAAACAGATAAAACATTAGTCATGAAACTACGTAACTCTTAGGACCTAAAGTGGTTTTTGGCGTTAGTCCTTCTCTGCTGCAAGACAGGAAGATTGGGTTTTCTGCATTAGATTAAACTTTGAGAAGATGCCTACTGTGCTGAAAAGGCGCAGTCGGAAGTGAGAGCATCTGCAATGATGTGATAGCGTACACATGGTGGAGGAGAGGTGTAGCTTCTGCTGATTATAAACATCAATTCCTCAGTGAGAAATCCCACTGACAATATTAGTCATTTTTACTTAGGAACAAGTACGTCCTCCAAGTTCTGTCTAGTGCGAAAAGATTTATTTAAGAGAAGGTGAAAAGCTAACTTTATTATTGCTTTTATATGGCTCTTGCCTGTATCATAGAGATGTAGGCAAAAAATAACAGGAACTGTGGGGCACCAACATGAAATTTCTATTAAAAAATAGGTCAAGATCACATAAATGCTTGTGTCAGAAGTAGTTTATGTGCCATTTAAATAGCACTTTCATTTTCATACACCTAGTACACTTATTTAGATTTGATCATGTTGGAAATGCTGTTCTTTTAAGTGGCATTAACAGAAGGGCCATGCATGAATCAACTTCATGATAAAGGCAAAGAAAAAGTAGAAGTGAGTAAACAGCAGCTAAATAAAACAAAAAGTAAGCCGGCCTTGTAGCTGATGAACAAAGTAGTTTTAGCACATGACCAAACTGGAAAGCTCTGATGAAATAACTATATCATAATTCTGTCATTTGCTAGATATAAACCCAAAGTAGATTATACATTGTAATTACATTCTGATGAGGACTAGACTCCTTCTGTGTAAACACATTACTTCATTTTCACTTTAAATCAGTGTCTTTCTGTTCTCCTTTCTATTTATTCTTTTGGAGTTCTGAAGCACCAAATCATCTATCTGAGCAGTTTCCAACATGTATCCCAGAGCTGAGGAATGATTTATACCAGAACCTCATGTATCAGCAGTGCTGTACTTTTTCTCCAGAATTTTGTCATATCCTGTTTTGCATATCTTGAATATAAATGTATTTTCCACAGGGGCAGGATACGGTTTGTTTTGATCCCCATCTGAAAGACACTCAAAAGCCAAATGAAGAAAAACAGACTCAAACTTCTTTCTCCACTGAGTTTGATAAATTGTTCTAATATGCAGAAATCGTAAGGAAAAGGTAGGATGGTTCCGAACTGGAGCTTTACCACTTCCCTCTATGTGGACAAAATATATCGGAGCTTATAGAGTGCTTCTATTTCTGCTTAAAAGCATGATTTGAAAATGCCTATTTGTATGTAATAGATAGATGGAAGTTCTTCTTACTGCTTTGGAAGGAATTACTCATAACATGTCCGTCCCTCATGAAAAAAAAAAGAAATTCAGTACCTTCCCTCACCTATAGGATAGACTGTATCTCCAATTTTAAATTCAATTTCCTTATCTCAGTAGTTCAGACACATGTGGCAAATTGCAGACTGTGCAGAGCCAAGCTGCCCATTCCCAGATCCCAGAGGGCTTGTCTGCATGGCCCTGTCTCCTGCATCCATGGCACCTAGAGCGGGGCTCTCGGGAGCACAGTGCCTTTCTGCAGAGTGACATTCTGTATCAATGAGCCAGGAGAACACAGAGGCAGTGCACACCACCATCACCTCCTGACACACGGGTGCCAGCACATGGTCAGACTCTGGACAGAGGAGGTGGGAACACACTGTGCCAGCCCGGGTTAGGTCTCTGCCTCCTGTTAACCACTCTTTCAAAACCGAGGTGAAGTGGGACAGTCTGATTAACATCACTGCTCTGGATCTGAGCTTGGTCCACCAGAACTAAGCTCAGTTCTTTTTGTACCATAACCACACCACAGTGCAGTCTGGTTCTACAGGGACTGACAGAGGTTCCACAAAGCTCAGCAGATTTGTTTCAGTGCTGCTCTGCTTTTGATATCTGGAGGCAAGGAAGGCACATGAAAAAGACATTAGGCTTGATATGATCAGTCTAGATAGACTGTGGTTAGGCAGCATGGACATAAAGCAGAGATTATCTGGAGCCAAAATACATTGCCCACAGACAGTGGAGGTATTCAGGCTCCATGACCTTTCATTCACTTCAGATGACTGCATAAATCCCAATTAGATTTCAAGTCACTCCTGTGAATAAAGCCACAAGTACTTTTCTCTCTCTCTCATTCTGTTCTGGCCATTTACTTGTCCATGAGTGGCAGTGTCCCAGGGTGCAGACCAGGAAAGGCTGTTCTCACCCTGGGACACTGGACAATTCAGGTACAGACTTAGAAGATCAGGATTTATTAAGGAGCAATTGCACAGCGTAAGGGTATATAAAGACCTCAAAACCCCTCTTTGATCATAATCTGTATAAAAATTAAGGCAAAAAAATTGCACAAGTTTGTTTTTAAAATTTTATCTGCATATTGATATGCAGCCTTTAAAGAAACCTGGAAAGAGAGAAAAATGAAATTTGAGTCATTTATTCAATGGTGATTTATTTTTTTTCCTCATCTCTGTCAACTGTCCACAACCAAACTGTTGCTGGCACAATAACCTATTGTGACTATTTCTTCTCCAGGCTTTCATAACACACTATGCAAGTTGCATGTCAGTTCTCAGTGTTCTACTTTAGATCCTCCTCTTAGACAGCTCAGCTGCCAGGATTAAATAAACTCTATTAGTCCTGGCCTGGAACTGAAGTTTTTTCTCTCCTAATTGCAGTTGGCTTACAGCATCTTCTGGATTATCACTGGAACAGGTTGTCCAGAAAAGCTGTGGTTGCCCCATCCCTGGAAGTGCTCAAGGCCAGGTTGGATGGGGCTCTGAGCAACCTGGTCTGGTGGAAGGTAACCCTGCCCATGGCAGGGGAGTTGGAATTAGATGATCTTTAAAATCCCTTCCAACCCAAACTATTTTATGATTATATGATGTTATGATTTTATGATCCAGTGTACTTTCAACAAAGATAATTTTGTTCTTTTTTTCACATTGTTTTTCACCACTAGTGGAAGACAAGGGAATTGTGAGGGAAAATAAGGGAAAAATGAGGGAAGAATGAAGAAAGAATGATTTTTTTTTCTTTACTCCATGTCCTCAGCAAAATATGGCAAGACTTACTGTTTAATGGTTCACAGACAGTATTATTTGGCCATATAAGGTTTTGAGGAATTGAGACATGAGTCAATCCACAGTAACGGAGTCAACATTGAAACACAGTGCCTGCAAATTGCCAAACAGTCGTGGTGTTGCTTTGACACGAATTTATGTCACAATATACACATACCAAGCTGTGTCTTATCTGGCTATGCAGATTTCAGGGTGACGAGTTTCAGGAAAAAGCCTTAAAGATGATCTCTAAGAAGCTAAATATCTAGATTATCTGAAAACTTGTAAAGCCTGAAGAAGTGAATGGCAAAATTATTACACTGAATATCAGTTATCTATTAAAAAATACATAAATAAAACAGACAAATTATTAATGTATATAAACAGTAACCATGTTTTTTGCTTTTATTGTTTTTCCCTACAACAAAAAAATTAAACAAAACTACATGTTTTAATACCTGATTTTTCTGTGAAATACTTGATATTTTCATCATTAAACATAATTCTACCTGTGGTATTCATTGCTTCCAAAGGATGCTATTAATTTTATTTTCAATAATGGAGGCATCATATTTAATGAACACAAACAGTGCTTTTTAGCTCTGAACCAATGGGAATCACAGGACCCTGAATTCATTCCATGAATCCTCAGAAGCTGCCATTGTTTTTTTCTCTTTACATACTGAAAATTTCACAAGATATAATGTTTTGCCATAGGATGTAATCCAAAATGTCTTGCCATTAATGGAAAAATATTCCTTGAAAGTATTTTCCCCTTTTGTGACATTTCTTGTTACACCGTGAAGGTGAAAGAATAAAAATAGAACACAAGTAAAAATGACTGTCTTAAGTCAAAATTATCTTTGACCATATTGCAATTTATGACTTTATCTTAGAATTTTTGAAGTTCAATTTCACTGTTCTTAGCTGGAGTAATGATTCATTTGATCTAACAATTTATTAATTCAAATATGTGATGTAAAGAATTTAGTTTTGCAGAACAGTAAATATAGTTTTACTTGACTTGTGTAGAAAATAAGTCATATTTCAATATTCCTTATGAAATGAATGAGGTAATTTCTTCATCACTTAGCAGTGATTTAAAAGTAAGTAGAAAATAACAGGGGAAAAAAAAAAAGAGACACAACCCAGGCCTTTGGCTATACTTCTCAGCAATGCTAATTAAGATAAGGTCCTGAGCGATACCACGTGATATCTGTGATGCCTCTTTTAGTGTGGGAAGTAGAACATCTGAATGGCTACTTGGGGAAGGATTAAGAGGCCAGCTTGTTGGCCAGACATCTGCTAGAAAAGCATTAACTTCCCATGAAGAGTAAATAAAAAATAAGTTCACAGTATCCATTTAATGAAAAAAAAATTAGTAAACGCAATTAAATTCAATGTCTTTTGACAACTGTTGAAATCTTGTTTTCGTGCAGTGTGCTTAACAATCTGCCTTTTTCCTTTACTTTTATTTGAAAAAATATGTATCAAACATCTTAATTTTTTTCCTTTGCCCCTATTTACATGTTTTCTTATGCAGTTTATATGTTTTGCTATGTATTTCATGTCTAGGACTGATTTTTACTTGATAAATATGGTCAACTTCACAGGAAGAAAAAACCCCAAGCACTTAGTATGCACTGGTCAGGCCTCAGCTGCAGATAAGCAGGTTTATAACAAGATTTTTTAGAAGTTCAGCTAAGGAAATATTAAGAGAAAAATCAGCACTGGGGATTTTCAGTATGAAGCTGATGAATATTTTATGAATGTTCTAGTATTGATTAAATCTGGTACATGAGCAGACTGGGTCAAATCCAAGGACAAGACGAACACATACCAGTCACCAATCTCAAAAGCGTAAGGTAGCATTAGACATAAAAAAATTTAATATCTCCTCAGAACAAACATGACTGTTGACCTGTAGCCTTCTTGAGAAGTCTGGTCATTTCTGAGCCTCCAGACATAGATGGGATTGGTGAAAACCAAGAAGCTCATGTGGCTTGAGCATCAATGAACTTATATACCTGTGAAATATGCCTGGTCTGAGAATATGGCAGATATGCCAATTCTTTAGAAATCTACAGAACAAAGGTCAGATTCTGACTGAGAGACTGTATTTCTTTTCTGCAGGACTCTAGTTAACAAGATTGTCTCAGAAAATAAATGGTGCAGCTGTTATTAAAAGCTGTGTGGAGAAAAGGTAAAAGTCTGACTGCCAATCGCTTGTCAACATCCTTTGGGCACATGACAAACCTACTTTATCAAGAGCAAAGCTTTGATTTCTGCATATCTTTCACTGATTTAATAAAACCCAAGTGTGCAAGTTTAGCCTGAGATGTGTGAAGCTTTCCCCATATGATTTCCGATGCTTGAGATAGCTGGGAGCTGTGATGCCAGAATGGTTTGGGAGAACCCTGGAGAACCCTCTTCCACTTCATTTTCAGGCTGGTGTGCCTATCCCATTTCCAATGTATTGTCTGGTAACCCCATAACTGATATTAGCAGTCAATTTCAAGCCACAGATGACTTGATTAAACTCTTCAGACTCCTATTTCATTGGGTTGAGACTGCCAAAAAGAAAAACTAAATTCATATTCACAAACTCTTACAGGATGATGATGAGACACAACGAATGGGAATGATTTGCTAGTTTTATGATAGGCTTTGGGCTACATGGCTGCTTTGAGGAGAAGCAGTAATATGCCTGAAATAGCATCTGGAAGGGAGAGGTGAGTGGGAATTACCTCCAAGTCCGCTTTGAAGGAGCTGCGGATGGCGAAGTCGTCTCTCATTTCTATGAAGGCCAGCAAGCAAAATGTGTGCGGTCTTTAGATGAGCTCATTCTCCCCCACATTAAAGCTTTGACACTGGCATTGTAGGCTGGAACATTATGAAACTGAGCATTATTTCACAGACATTTTTCCACGAGGAAGTGACTCCTCCTCAGCTGATTTTAAGACACTCCTGTGCCACTCTGTGGCTGAGCGGCCTGAAAAGCTGCAGCAGCAAACGTTCAGAAGGATGAATTCTGAGTCCCCAGACAGCCACAAGTTATGTGGCATAACTTGAGCATATAGCTATGCCAGAGTTAATGAAAATATCCTGATGCACTGATGATTTCTTTAATCATAAGGATGACAACTGCTAAGTATTGAAGATAAATACTAGGAAGAAAATCACTCATAACTCATACACGTAGATAGTATTGTTGCCGCCAACTTAAACAGTGATAATCTGATGAAGTACTTGAATTGGATTCGAATACCACTAATCACATTTAAAAAGAAAGACCAGATGTTTTCTGAGAGAAATTACTACCAACAGTTCTCTGTTTATAATGCAATCTTTTACCAGCAAGTTCTACAAACTTTCAATTGGTTTATTCCAGTTTCTAAGGAAACAAGGTCACTTCTCTTCAATTCGAATTGTAGACTTTTTTCTCCCATATTGTAGACCTTTTCTCCCCATCCAACCAAAACAAAGGTGGTCATTTTAAAGCTAGTGGCATTTTCTGACAAAAGAGCTATCACCATTAAATGTAACAACCCTTTGTAATGCCACACCTCTTCAAAAAGTACTTGTATGTGCCTTGAAGTCCTGTAGATCCAACATAGTATTTACTTTATTTTTCTTATTTCCAGGAAAAATTTTGTGACCTGGTTACTCTCCTCAGTTATCTTCTGAAAAAGACTGTCTTTTCTGTCTGTGTATTACCCTGGAAAAGAAACACTGCAGTTACAAAACAGTGCAATTACTTAATCATTACTTTTCTATGACAGTACTAAGATCATAAAACTGTACAACAGTTGCCCAAGTGGATGAATATTTTCCGTTTCAGGGTCTAGTGTAACACCACAAATGCACAACACATTTTAGAGTCCCTGTCCCAACAAGAAAAAAACCCCTTTTTTTTCCATCACAGCTGAGTGGAAGCTATAATAATCAAGATGAGTAAATTGTATGACACTCATTAATATTTAACACATGGTTGCAACTTGAATTTGTTGGCAAACATTGGATATCCAGTGAAATTAGGTATTAATGCTGTCATAGAACAGATAATTAAACACTGGTTTTGTTGACCAGTGTTGTGATCTTGATCTGCAATGGTAGCCAAGATTGATAAAACAGCAACATAGTGCCAAACTAAAGTCAGCAAACAGTACATTTTACTCCTTTATATGATTTTTCATTTAGCTTGTGATTGTTTTCCAGAATATTAAGTTTATCTGGATATGTAATAAAAAAAACTGAGTGTGCTCCATATATTCCCATTGGATAATGGTTTTCAGAGCAGAAATAAGAGAGATTTTGGCTGTGTGACCTGTGCCATCTCATGAAACCTGATCATGCCACTGATTATCCCATATGCTTATACAAGGATTTATATCAGAGAGCTGTGACACCCTTGAGCAAACAGCATTTTCTCATAATCACAGGACATTTTAGGGCATAATTAATTTGAATCCGTTTTCCACTCTTCAATAAGTGCTAAATTTTATATAATTAAACTTTTTAACATCTTTTCTGTCACTCTGTCCAGCAGACTGCACAGTATCTCTTACTGAAAAAATATTTTAAAAATACAAAAAGTTAACTGCCTTTCATTTTCCAATAATAGAGTGTCTTGACTGTGTTTTGGTTGTTAAACCTCCAAACAGATAACAGGAACCTTTTTAGATAGAACAACATTAATAATTGCACTGATCACCCTGTGTTGGCGCAACACCTCAGTATTAAAACCAGACCATTTGCATGCATAGAACCTACATATATGAACTGCAACTGCTTCAAAATCTTACATGTTTCCATGCATGGTTCAAAAATTATTAGTGCCTTCATCTCTGTGAAGACACTCTGAGAATTCTACTGGCTGCATCCACTGAGCAATGGAAAAATTTCTGAGTTTTCTCTGCTTCAGCCTGCCTACACTTCCTCCAGTAAGACATGGCAAGTAACAGACTGCCAACTCCTTCTATGTGAATTGCATTTTATTAGCCTAGTAGAATATCCCACTGATTTTCTTGTATTTATTTTGACTCATTTGGTGTTTTAGAAAGGAAATCACCAGAATAATACATTGGAACTGAACCAATATTTCTTTCTTTTAAAAATAAGCAGCCTAACTTCACCTCCGCAGAGGCAAATCCCTCCATGTATGATAAAAAAACTGAGGTATGTTGGTATTAAGTGGAAAAGTAGCTCAAGCAATGAAATTTGATAATTTCTGTAATATCAGTAACAGTCTTGGTGGACCTAGAACTTTACTGGCCTGTTAGCTGGCACTCCAGACAGATTTTATGCTAATACAGGCATTACCCTTAACTCAGACAGACATAAGGAGCTGACAGAGTAGAACTACTAGACACAGTAGCTCTAGCTAGATTGAGGTGCCTGTCAGCTGAACATTGACAGATGTGCCAAAATAAAGAGTACTGTTCATTTATGTAAATGGCCAGTATGTCACTTGAGATATGAAAAGAAGGCAAGTTTAAGCAAGGCTTCAAGTAGGAACAGGATTTTACAGCCTTCACCTCTTGGACTGATGGTTGCTGTGTATCCAATCACCTCAGTTTATCCACCCGCTACCTGTGGGAACATTAAGGGTTCCATATATCCTATAACTTCCTTCATAACTGAAAAATATGTAATTACAAATAGCAATTAGAATAAGCTCCTGGGGACCTGCCCACTCCTACTGATATCGCAAAACACTTGTAAGTTTATTTCATTTACTATTGTTCTCTATTGTCTCCAGGCACCAGCACAACTTCAGTGGATTTGAAAAAGCTCCATCTTATACTGTAGGACATTTACAACTGTGGTAAATCCTAAATACTTCAACAAGCACGAACAAGTGTGCTGTGATATTTACTGTGTGAATCTTGTCCTTCTGGCTTGCAGTTACCTCTTTCTTTGGGCTGTAGGCACGATTAGACAGCTCTGACCATCATTTGCAACTTCCCTCTGGACAATGTACAGCATATTTATGAATTGTTTTCTACTTCTGCTGCTCCTGAGTTCCCCTTGATCTGTTGAGTGCACACACATCTCTCTTTCCTTGTACTTTCAGCCTCTCCTAGGTAATTTCTTCATATTAATGCAGACTGACATAGGCTTTGCATATGCTCTACATCTTCCAGAAGTCCTATCTGTAGTTTTGGATCTCAAATTCCAATTGCTATCTGATCTATGATAATTAAATCTGGCAAAATGCCACTGTTAACATGGTTCCCATTAATTTAAGGTTAGACAGCAATCCCTCATGGAATTCTCTCTTGCTTCTGCAGTTTCAAATGAAGTCTGATCTTCCAGAGATTTCATTTTCTTTCCTGGGTATGCAATATACCTTAAGGCACCTCACTTTTCGAGTTAAAGCTATCATTCTAGTTTGTAGTTTTATTATAATAAACATCAGAAACTTCAAGTCCAGTAAAATAGGTCATGTCAAATATAGTGTTTTGCTTCTGGATCTAGTTCTCTCTAATATTTCTTTGGATATCTAGATGATAGAAGTGAAAGACATGTAAAATTTACAGACTTATACTCTAAGACAGTGTAGAATGACAAAATAATCAAAAGATAGGATTAGGAATTGGTTTTGACAGACTGGAAAAAGAGTCTGAAAAAATGGGGCACAATAAGAGCAAACACAAGACTTCACACTCACGAAGGAATAATCAACAGCAGAGACGCAGCTGTAAAACAAATTCAGCCTTTCTTTGTGGAAGAATCTTGACATAAATATGAAGCTAACATGAGTGAACTGTATCATGCTGTTGTAGAAGAGACATAGAGCATATTGAGATATATGAACAAAAAAATATTACAAGTAGTTCTTCAGTCAGTTCATCATTGTTACAACCTTAGCTAGGATAATGCGTCCAGTTTTAGATAGAGCACATGAGGAAAAAAGATAGACTAATCTGGGAGTTAAAATATCTGTTTTAGAGCAAGTCTTGTTTTGACTAAAGAACAGAAAATTGAGGGAGGATGTCATAGAAGTCCTCAAGAAAGCAAAAACTGTTAAACATTACTCTGTCAAGAAGCAAGGAAAATATCTTTGTTCTGGATTTGGGAAGAAAAGCAAGGTGACATGAATTTCAGCTACAAAGAGATTTGGGTTAGCTGCTAGGAAAAAGTTCCTAGAAATAACAAAAGATAAAAATAATAAAGTGTGCAAGGAAGTTATATTGCTTCAATTAATTGATATCTTTATAAGCAGATTAGACAAGCATATTTACAGATTCTTCTGGGGGAAATATTAGAGTTATCATCCAACCTCTACATATGTTGTGAAACCCTATTTTTCTACAATGATGGGGTAGAAGTCAAGATCATACAGCCACTTTGAAGGCTCTCTTCCATGAAATTAAATCTAACTGTTCATGAGTGTATTTTATTTCTTGCCAGTATCTTTTTTCAAGGGACTGAAGCAATGTTGGAGCGCTTCAGTTCTCTGTGCTCCTTCTTACCTGAAAGTCACTCTGTGTCTCTGCCTAACCAGATCAGGCTGGCCAACCTTTTCCTACATACTTCAGTTAAGGGCAGACTGCCCACCTTTTCCTTTTGGACTTAAAGTCTTACCAATTACTACCAGCCTGACACTGCCTTTTAGTTGATTCGTTATCATTCTGAACTGACAACAGAATTAAACCCTGAAGACCTATAATGGATGAGATTCACAGAACCAGCTCCACAAAACAGAAGTGGGAAGCGGACTACCTACACCTCATGAGAAATGCTGTGCTGAAGATGAGACTAAAATCATATCCTTTTCCAGTGTTTATGTGTGTGATTTGGGGACTGGGAGAGGCTATACTGCCTAATCAGGATGAAAATATTTTATAGGTGTAGACACCTATAAAACATTATTTAAAAAATCAGTGATCTTTTTCCTAAGAAACTGATGTTAAAGCAATAAGAATTTATGCCCTTTACCCTCAAAAGCCCTTGGTGAGAACATTTTTCAGAAAGTGGCAAGCCAGAATTCAATGCCCTCTTTATCTAAATTAGTCAAAAATGCACATTTTGTTCTTCCAGGAAAGAAGACCTAACTTCTGGGATCTAAGTCCGAACATCAGAAAATGGAAAAAATTCTTTGTTTTATTCCAATGACTATTCAATTAAAAAAAAAAAAAAAAGTGAATGGTCTGGGAACAGGGACAGAATACAGACATGAGTTGGAAACAGAAGGAAAGCAAATGAAATAGTAGTGGGGTCAGGGATTGGGTCCCAGGGCTTCCCTTTCTTTTCTGTGTGCTTGAACTGCCAGGCACTGCACAAGCACTGGTCCCAGTGCGGAATGGAGGGAAAGTAGGAACCTGTGTGCTCAGACTGTGACAGTTCTGAGTAACTACAGCAGCAGAAATACAGCTATAAGCAAATTTTTAGGCCAAGAAGAAAGATGCTTAATGATTTCAGGTGACTTCTGTGCTAGGTCGCTGTGGATCATGTTTTTTCTTGCATTACTGTTTCAGCCTTAAGTGCCTAAAATTTAATTAGCTGGGACCAAAAAAATGTCCTGTTAAGAATTTGAATCCTCAGATAAGGGCACAATCATATTTCATACTGATTAGAATCTTCATTTCATCTCATCAAATCAGTGGGGTTGCACAACTGCAATGAAAACAATATTTTGCTTAGTTATGCAACCGATTTGGCATTCAGACTTCTTTCTGTTTGTCCATTCATATGCAAAACCGGAATGATGATTCTTTTCCTGAAGTAAAATTGAAGGTATGAGGACTTTGCATTATTGTTGTTATGAGAATAATTACAGAAGCCAAATAATAAATTAGTAAGAAGTAAGTTGCACTGATATGGAAGAGTTCATCCATAAAGACTTTTATGCATGAAATGAAGTAACAATGGTGGCTCATGCATCCAAAGTGTAGCCTGAAAACAGGAGCTCATACAGCATTCCTTTGTTTTCTACATCGTTTTTTATTCCCAATGCTCTTTTTGAGCAGTGACTTCTACTGTCCCAGAACTTTTGAAAATCAGCAAAGTTATATCAGCAACTGAAAAAAGCAATAACCCTTGAAATGTTAAATGTGAAACAAGGCTCATAATATCTATTGAAGTGTTCCTTCTGCTGCAGTAAGCGTTGCTATGCATACCAAGGGATCTTGTCCTGTATGTGCCACAAATCTGCTGTATGTAGAAAAGAATAGGTAATTCTGGATATACAATACTCTATGAAATGCTTTTTGCCATCCCAGACACATTTACTGCCAGCTTTCAATCCTATTAGTGGAAATTTTAACAGTTATAGGTTTGGGTTCCCCCCCTTACCTCCCCGCCCTCTTTATCTCATAGCCACAATTAGATATTTTCCAGTTTTGAAAAGTCCTCAAATGTCCTGGAAATCTATCAGGTTCTGGAAAACAAAAAGTAATCCCTAGAGACTGAATTTTCATGCACAGTGGGCACAGTCCAATAAATTCGTTCATTGTCTGTGCAAAGAAGCTTGACAATGGCAGAATTGTTTTATGAAGAACATACCACATGTTAAGATCATAACCATGGAGTTGTCAGAAACAGGGCAACAAGTCTAAGATTACTGCAGTCCTTGCCAGTTATACACATGTATGATATTTTTTATACATGGACTGGCTGAAGAATCTCAGGGTCTGGTTCTTTCCCCAGGCACTACCTGCATTTTCTTGCTGCCTGACAGTTTAAGAGGGACCATGGTCCTATTTGAGTAGTTTGCATTCATATACTGCTCCTTAAATCACACAAGTGCCCACCCCCTGCATAATGCTAACAACTGGTGCTGTTCAATACACTAATAGAAAATGTACCATAACCTCGGGAAAATAAACAATGATTAGGTACAACATATAGCATGTGAAATTTATCAGTGAAAAAATATCTCCAGATTAAAAATAACATTGGGAACACCTTTTTATTTAATCTCTAACCAGTTTAGCTCAACAACCAAACTTAATTAATTGAGGAGGAAAGTTTCATGTCATGGTGTAGTATTAAAACTAACTTGATATAAACAGTCTGATAAAAATATATGTAACCCTTCAGCTCTAATGAATGTACATAGTTTGACATAATTAATCCTGCCTGCCAGCTTAAATGCATAGGAATTACAGTCCACTCCCCAGCTGATAACAAGATCATGCCATCTTAACAGCTTGTTATGAACGTGGTGTTCAACAGCAGAGTTTCATTACTTCATCACTCTTCAAAGCTCCAAACTTTGTTTTCAATTTCAGGTACCAAGATCTAAGATGGGGTGTGCAAATTTGTTATTCGTTGGTGTGCCATTTTTTCCCTTCTGTCGTTTGTGCTATCTAAATATAAATTTTAGTGGTTCTTTCTGACGTGAGCTAACACATCAGCATAAAGCAGATGCTGTAAGCAATCATCATAGCCACAACAACTATAACCTCTGCTTTGCACTTTGCAGGTGGCTTTTTTTAGAAAAGAGTCTAAAATCAAGAAAAAAACTGCAGGTGAGCAGATAGGGAGATGGGAAGGTTCAGGAAGGGAAGGGAAAAGGGGAAAGAGAAAAGAAAAAAAAGAAAAAGAAAAAAGAGAGGAGAGGAGAGGAGAGGAGAGGAGAGGAGAGGAGAGGAGAGGAGAGAAAAATTTACTTTGTTACTTTCTCTCACTGTCTTACCTTCATGCTTTTTGCATTAGGACATTTAATCTTTTTTCTTTCTGATAGTTTCTTTCTAAGAGACCTCAAGACATTTGAAGGAGTCCCACAATTTATTTTTTTTTAACGTAGAAAGAGCGAAAGCAACGTTGGCCTCCTGAATCACGTAACACCACAGTACCTTTTCCCCCCGGGAGAGGTCCTGTTACCGGCTGCTCGGCCATGGCAGCGGTCCCTGATGGGTCCCAGCTGCCTACAGCAGCAGGGGCTCGCATGGTGCTCCACTCACTGTGTGGGAGGTGAAGGTAACACATGCTGCTCTGACAGCAATTGAATAAACCTGGCCCGAAGGCTGGCTGCAGTGGCACGTAACTGATAAATCAAATTTTGATCTGTGCGGGGATGAATGGAAAAAGGGAGAAAAATGTTGAACTTTTTACCTCACCAGAGGGGAGGAAGGAGCTGATCTACATCTCAGATTCATCTGCTTCACAAAATGTGAAGCAAAACTGTTACTTTGCAGGGCCTCATTCCTATCTAAAATTGAGAAGTGATGCTAAGAGAATATGTGAACGCAGGAGAGATAAAACTGCATCTAACAGTAGGATATCTTGTTAGCCCCTGCCTGTATCATGCACAGCCTTGCTCCACAGCTTTCTCCTGCTGTGATCACTGTCAGTGTCCACTCATGTGGGCCTAGAAACAACCTTAGCAGCTGATTTTTGGGCCTCTGGGCTCATCAATGGAAAAATACAGAGACCCTGCAGACATGTTTGAGATGTGGCCACAAGTGAAGCAGGAGACTGAACTTCAGAAAGGTCAGTGTGTGTTTTTTTCAGTCCAAAGTACAAACTTAAATCCCTGAAAGAATGTGGATTTTGATAACCAGTTTCTGAGTCCAGAGGACTAATGAGACAGATCATCTCCCATATCTGTAAATACAGAAAGAAAAAATTATATTTTTTACCCTCCTCCTGTTTTGACATCTCAGAATAGCACAGCATCCTTTCCTAATAATACAGTAACCCCCCTCCTTCCAACCAAAATATCCAGAGGTGGAAACAACTGTCAGCTTCTCCCTTCCCTTCATTATTATAACTCATTCACTTCCTCTGGGAAACACAGAAGAGGAATGTTTAGCTAGGATTGTGTAAAAGGGAGTTCCAGCTTGCTGCATGTGGGTCAGAGGGTCATCTCGCCCTTCAGCACAGCAGAGAGAGAATGGGGGAAGTTGGTGTGCAGTGAAACACTGAACCGATGAGTTATTTAATGGGGGCAGAGACGCAAAATTATTCACTGATCCTTACATCAAACCTGTGCAAGTTGTTGGAATCAGAAGGAGAAAAACTAGTAGAAACTCATAATGGTGGTCCAGACAAACTGAAGGAGGTAAAAGCAGACAGGTAAGTTAAAGGGTCAGTTGGGAAAAGGGAATGTAACAGGGAAGTAAATGAGCTGAGCAGTTTCTGGTAAACAGGGGTTAGAAAAAGAAAAAAAAATGTTCTGCTAAATAGCATAGGTTATGCATTCATGTGAAGAAAAAATAAAAATTCCCTGAAAAATGATATCTGGAGGAAAGATCCCAAAACCAAAGGCTGCAGGAGGTTGAGACAAAACACGAGATAGAAGGTGGCATTGGAAAAGTTAGTGAGTAAACTTTCTGTTATTTGCTTTTCCCACAACTATTTCCTCGCATATATACCCTTTCCAATATGCAAGCAACATTTGGTTCTTAGAGGAGTACAAGCTTCAAATCCTGCAGAGTGCTTTCAAGAAGTTGATGCTTAATATCCAGAGGATCCTTTGAAAATCCAGGACACCATTTCTGATAGATGTAATATCCCATTGAAGAGCAATGTTTACTCTATAATAAATCAAAAATGCTTTTGCTACCCTCCTTATAATTTATGTCTTGAGCAGTATCTTATGCCAGAATTCATCAGTCTGTAATTGCCCTGGGGTAATACACTTGGCAACAGTTTAATAATTCTTACTCTTAGGCTATCATCTTACTCTGAGGTTCTGACTTTCGAGACAATAAAGAACATGCAGAAGCAGTATTTTATCTCTTTCCCTCTCATGAGTCACTCACTCTTCTTAGAGGCAAGTCTGTTTTCATCATATTTGATCCTTGAATTTTACCTGTGAGAGCACAGATCATGAATGTGAGGATGCTGCATTGTAGAGATCATCAGTGGCTTAACAAAGCCTTAGTGACTAAAAGCTTCAGTCATTCATTTCATGCATTAAATTTTCCTTAAATCGGAAGGAACACAATAAATATTAAGGAAAATTCACTACCCTCTTTGACCATCTCACACTGTCAAAGGAGTAGCAGTTGAAAACTGATATGCTCTGCAAGTATGGATCATAGCATAACAGCACAAATAAATCCTTAAATAAATTCTTCTTTGTCTCCAGGATTCTCCAGAAAGGCAAAGGCACTGAAGGCTGTTCTGTTCTGCGAAGCAGTTGTTTGAACACAGAGATCAAGAAATAACCAATAGAAAAAAAAAAGGAAAGAAATTTAAAAATGCAAGATTCATCCTCATTTTAATAGAAGTCTCATCATGACTGCAGTGAATGCCACATGAACTTACTTGAGAAATATTAATGGATATGAATTGGTATTTTTAAAACTTCCACTGTGGCTAAGATCTTGCCCGAAGTGTAAGAATTTTGAGAATGGAAAATCTGTGCAGGATATCCCAAAAGGAAAAGGAAAAATAAAAAATATTTTATCTGGTGTCTGAATGCTAGTAACTTATATTAGAAATTCGCTAGTACACCTATAATTTCTCACATGAAACCCATAAAGAAATGGGAAGGTAATCAGAAATCTTAATCCATACAGATAGTTTTTCTGGGTCCAATGGAATCATAGTGTCAATAAACATAAGGACTGAATATCTGCCCAAGTATGCAACTGTGCTTATAGCTACATATATGTAGGTATAATAGTGCTAAATGGTCTACTGGTTAAGATGAGTTCTTTCCACTCAGGATTTCAGGGTTCTGCTGTTTCTAGCACTAACAGATGACTCAATCTTACAGAATGCTCTGTATTGTCAATTACTATTCAACTGGGATTAATGTGTGGGTAAAGAGAAGGGGTGGAGGTGGAAATTATGTATATGCTGCCTCTTCCAACGAAACAAGATAAGTTTTTAAATGTTATTTTTGCTGTAATTCCTGCAGAAATTGTATCTATTATAAGTAGTTAGCAGAGTGACAGAACCAGACATTTTCCTTGAAAATGATGATGACCTCAAGTGAAGACCCAGCTCCAACGAAAGTATTTGCAATGCCTTGTAACTCAATTACACCTTCAGCATAAACGATTCCTTGCTGAAATCATATGGCCTTCTCTCAAAATGCACCTATTTGAAAACACAAAGTAGACTACTTTGCTGTTTTCATAACTTTAAAAAGTAATGCTGAACAGAGTTCATTTTATCCAGAAGTAATTCACAGAGACAGCACCTTTCATGGAGTTAGTTCACCACTTCGTGCTTCCTAGCCTTCTCTCTTTTGTTGTGCACAGGTATACAACTATGCCAATGGAAATGAACAAGACAGAAGGGAAAACCTAATTACCTAATTACCTTTGTAAAAAACATTTCTTTGCAAATCTCGCAAATTTTTCAAATAAATTTCATGAGAAGTGTAAAGTCAGTTATGTACAAATGGAATGTGTGTTAAGATTTTCCCCTGGGAAAGAAATCCAATTTTTCAGAGGTGTGTGGTGGCCCCTAGTGGCCCCTGTCCTCAGAACAAAATGTGACAGCTGTCATGTTTTAAAACATACTTGTTGGGATGATTTATTTCAAACATATTATGTTAGTGCAAATTACATATTAATTCACTTTTTTTTATTTGCAACTGCATGTAAGTGTCTGAAGTTGTTTACCTTCTGGAAGGAAGCATGCCATAAATAAATACAGATATATATAATATATATATATTTATATTAAGATAAATACAAATCAAAGATAAGCTTGAATCCAATTCCTTAGTTTAAACACCTTTGTAAAAAGATAAGAATATTATGTTCAGTTTCAAAAGGTTTTAGCTCTAAACATCTTCGCTGCAAATAGGTTTTTGATATTTCTTCATCTGAGATTATTGCAATTTAGACAATAGATGCATAGAAAAAAATTGCTGATGTTTCCAAGTCCAAAATGTAAATCCCAAAAACTTTTGCTCTAGTCTCATCTCATTCTAGAGGTGCATAAATTTGGGGAGGAGGGGCTTAAATTCTTTAATATTATACATTTTAAGGATTTTTACAATTCTGGTTTGAGGCAGCCCCAGAGTCACCTGTGTCCTGTGATGCTGAGAAGTAGAAGAGTATCACGGATTGAGTCAGGACATATAAATGTGATATGGTTTTGCCTTGCTTCCCTGGAAGGAAAGTTTTCTTCCCAAAGCCCACTTGCCAAAATGGCCTTCATGCAGCAGGCGGTGGGAACTAGGCCTTTGCTTACAATTTCCTCCTTTTACTACTTAATGCAGTTGGACAGTCTTACCAAAACTAAAGCCCTTGGTAATTGTGGGAAGTCAAAAATGCAGGTAGGAGAACATGGGCCACCTTCTCCTTCTGCCTGAAAGGATTTAGACTGTTCTCTCAGCTCCCATGAGTGACTGAAAATCCAGACTATTTTATGTGGGAGGGTGGAGTATTCCTTGTATTTTCTGATGAATCTGATAGTTACTGAAATTCACCTTGGATGACAGAAATGGTGTCAGAATAAAACAAAGCAATGCTGACCCTTGCAGCCCCTACAGCCCACTGCGGAGTCAGGACACAAGTCAAGCATTTCTGAAGTCCTATCAGCACCTTAACACAGCTAGTACAAAGTGCCCGAATCACTGCACCGCTGGCATTTTTAGTGTTGTTGGAATATAAATGCTTCCCTGAAATTGGGATAAAATCTCACTCTTCTAAGGAACATTTACCATGGCCCACTTAAGGTACCTACAGGACATTCTTTTATAGTGGAGCCAGAATCTTGAGAGAACCCTTGGACATCAACAGAAGGCACTGGGTGTTTCTTGGGAAGGGTTCGTCTGGCCAGCTGGAGAGAGCTTCTTAGGGATAAGATAAACAATACATGTTCAATTAATTTGATTACTATTCAGTAATATTCATCATTTGTGAGCAAACAGGATTTGAACACCACAGGAGAAGACTACTGAGGCAGCTAATCTATGAAAATATTAATAAATACCCACAAACCTATTACTTGCATGAAGATGACACCTAGGTGGGCTAAAAAGTAATTGAGATATATATAGCTAAAGAAAACCAAGTAATTAATTTGAAATAAAGATGCTCACTTTTCTCCTTCTGAGTGTAAATTAGTCTTTCTTTTTAAATTTGAGAACACTGAATCATACAACATTCTCCTTTACCTCTTCCAGCTCAAGTGTATTTTAGCTGTTCTGAGTAAGCACTGCTGGATGTGTTACAGCACATCTCATCAGACAGAGATTTTTGTCTCAACAGCAGAGGCAACAAATACTATCTTTCTCATCCCTTGTAATTCTCAGCCCTGTAAACTGATGAATCCTCTCTTTCAATCATGCTACCGTATTGGCTGTACCACTCTGTCTACAGCACAGGTCTTTTGCAGTTTTTTACACTCTGAACTAAAAATAAAATCATAGAATGCCTCTTAGAGCTATAAGGCATCTCACATATGAGAAGAGACTGGGCCCAAGTCATAGGCAGGCTGTGGACTCTCTACTGCAGAAGCAGAGTCCTTAACAGTGCCCTCTGCAACACTGAGGTGGGCAGTGAACTCTTGCAGGGGAGAAACCATGAGGATTTAAGCTGTGCTTTGGTCTAGAGTTAACATTGCTCTGCAAAAAGCCATCTTGATTTCCTCTCATCCTCTGATGCTGAATCCTTCATGTGTCAAGATCCTCACAAGAACAGATTACATATTACAGATTACAGATTACATATTACAGATTACAGGTCACAGATCTATAAAAACAGATCTTGCAGATTACGTTACAGGATATCTTCTGCTTTGGTTGTTTATTCATTTTATGATGACTGACAAGTATTTTTTGGTTTAAAAATTCTTGAGGGGTCCCCAAGAAGATAATAAACAACATAACTTTACGATCGTTATAATACTGGGCACTAAAACAGTGAAACAAATTGAGTTGGCTGAGTTATGGGAACATTTGTATTCAAAATGGATCCTTTTGTGAACAGTATTATTTTCAAATAACAATGTGAGAATTCTTCCTAGGCTTTAAAAGACATTCTTTATTGCTTCCTGCAGCCTGATGAAGACCAATTAATGCTTTGAAAATAATGTGATATGTCCTGAACTGACTGTTACAGTGCTTTATAAGTTGGCATTTAATATATTCAGAAAATTCATAATTTTTCTAAAATACTGGTGGTTTTGTAATTGGTTGTATCTAAAGTTGGTTTGTATATGCTGTGGTATCTCTCAAAAAAGCTTTCTTACTGAATATTTAGCAGTATAAAATAATCTTTGGTTATCTTGTTTGTTCCAAAAACCATTACCTCAATTTCAGAGTTGCAGCATGGAAATAACTAAAAATTTAATTTCACGGTAGAATTGTTTCCATGGCATTTAACGTATTATGAATAATTGTGAAAAAATAAACAGGGGAATGAGATGTGTCAACAGGGAAACTCTCATCTGCAGAGAGACTGATGGAATGTCTCTCTCCATGTATGCTACACGGCAAATAATTTACTGTCTTTTTACTGAACTCTGATCTACTGGGAATTAACTATCCCACATATTTCTGAAAGCTGGTGTTATCAGGAGACAGCTGCTAATGAGAGTGGCATATAAATCCTAGAACACAAACAGAATAATCCCAGAAAGTTACATACTGACCCTCAGGAATTTCCCCTTCCAGTATTCATGTCATTGTGGTCTGCAGACATCCCAGATCTGCATTCTAACTCTAAACCTTTTCAGTCCTTCATACAGGGAGAGGCAGAGCTTTCTCTCTTCCTTCTTTTCTTTACTCTTAATCTTAAGTATTTGGTCTTCTATGTGTGGAGTCCTCTCCTATTCATTTTGTACCAAGCACTCCTCCAAGTTTTTCTTTTTGAAAAGGGCCCTTCTGTTACGTACCGCTACCTTCCTTTTCCACATAGCTCTCCTACAGTATGTTTGACCTTGCTATATCCCTATATACAGAAAGACAGGAAATTTAAAAATTTTACAAAGAAGGTCAATAATTCACGTATTTTCCCACAATAAATAAACCAGATGATCTGACTTTTTAATATAAAAAAACTTGTCTGTATGACCTCTAAAGCAAGACTTTAACTCATCAGGGCCCTTGTAGATTTGGATCTTCTTAAGGGATTGGAGAGCTTGATTAACTGGGATTACTCAGCTGGGATCTACAGTGCTGAGTAACTGAAGTTTTACCTTCAGAAACAAAAGATGAAATAAGTGACAACTTGTTTGTGGCACCTTGGAACTTCATCAGCCCTTGCCAAGGGCCAAGGTGAGAAAAGCTAGCCCCTGGGAGGTACATAAGAGCTGCATCTTTCACAGTGGATTCATGTCTGTTGGAGCTTTTTACTTTGAGACATGAGTGCCCTGACTTTGTCTCTGGAAGCCCAGGGTGGCCATGGCCACATCCTGCCAGGCAGCTGCTGTGTTTGCTGCTGGTTGGAGGGTTTGTCCACCTGCAGAGCCCCATGCAGAGGATGCTGCCATATCTCTCCTGACATCCCCCACTCTCCTTTCCCACCTCCCACTTGCAGAAACGGGTGAACATTTCTTGATTTTTTTTTTTTAAAGAACTTGGGAAGTCTGTTTATATCTGCTCAGTTATATCACTTGCAAGCTACCTGAGATTTGTTTTGTGTATATATACAATCAATTATCTTTGTAGGTTAATACTCTCCTAGAATCAGCCTTACCATATTTCCATATTGGCTATCAATTTCTCCATAAATACATCTTCTCAAGGAAACTCACTTCCAGACTTCTAAGCCCTGAACACTCTGCAATGATCATCAGTTGTCTGTTTCAACAGAGAAACTCTCCAGTTATTCTGAAATATATGCATTTTCTGGATATAAACATGTTTGAGATTAATTCACTCACCCTTATACCGAATGAATATACACTTTGTGTCACCCTGTACCACATTAGGAGGAAAGTCAGTAAATTATGTAATAATTTCAAAAAAGTATTGTTGCCACAGCCCCTGGTGTAGCTACCCTGAATTATTTACAGAAACAGTCCCAGGGAGGGCATCCAAACTTTCTTAAGGAACACAAGAAGGCAGATTTTGGGCATACCTTGAATGAAATTGACACTGTTATTGCATTACAACTTTATATCTTCCAAATAAAAGATTGAAATTGACAGTCAGGAAAAGCTCAGAGTGAGACACTTACTGGTAAAATAGGTTTCTAGAGCATGCTGAACTATATAACTCAAAACTGGTCTGTCACACTATTTAGAAATGTGGAAAATATTTCTGGCATCCTTGAATGGAAATTCAATCATTTTTAGTAAGCTTGCTCAGAAAAAATATCGTGGTCTGAGGTGTCTGGGTGTGTCTGCTTATACATGAATTTTGTATTTGCAAACGTCGAAATTTAAGTGTCCAGTAACACAGGAACAGAAATACTAAAACACTGAAGACTTCTATGCAAATCTAGCTTCCACTCTTATTATGCTTAAAAATATGAAATTTAGAAAGTAATTATAAAGAAGCTTTGGGTCTTGACCAATTTACGCAGTTTCTGAGGGCAAATGCATGACCAGGTTTTATAACTTCCACAACCTGCCATTTGCTACTATTGTGTGTCCAACATCTTAAAAATACAAACTCAATTGTTTAAAAATAGGGTGGGGGGAAAGATAAACATAACTTTAACAAACATATACAATAAAGTTGTGATGGCTTATATCTACTTTACAGGAGAAATTTTGGGTTGTGAAAATGCTATTAAGTTTTCTATAGCACTATTAGTAGATAAAAGCACGAAGCCTGTTTTCTTCCCTGCTTTCAACCTTATGGTATTGTGACTTAAAATGAACAAGCAGAAGGTGTCAGACACCACTGAATCATGATGGGAGCACACTGAACTTCCTGCTGAGTGGGGCAATGACTATTCCAGGTGGGAATTCCATTAATATGGAATCAAATGAACATCAGTCCACCATACTTATTTGAAATAGCTCTGAAGGGATTCTCTATTAACTCTTGGTTTGTCACTCCCCACAAGTTGGAGTGCAAGGAGAATCCCATGTAGCCCGTTCTCTGCTGGGCATATCACCTCCATAGTTACTGAAGTAATAACATGGACTACTGTAACACATCGTCAGCTTCACCGGGTCTGAAAACCGTGTGCTGGCCAAGGTCACAGTAGCTGCTGCCACAGACAAGCAACTTCAATGGCAAACAATTCTTCTGCATTGCCATACTTCTCAGCTAAAGATCTCACTTCATAAAGTCAGCCCTCAAAAATGACATTTTATGGAAAATGCTTTTGCAGACTTATTGGTGTTGGCCTGGGAGGATTGTGCTGATGAAAATGTAAATTCAGCATCCTTAGAATGAAACTGGAATATCAGAATTTACCATAAGGAGAAACTCTGGTTTATCATTATTTAATTTAAGTTCAGTAAAATCCAATTTGGGAGGAAGGGACTTATGCTACATTTTTAGACAGGTGTATACATATGCATGTATATGTAGTTATATATATCATTTATATATATATATAAAAATTACAGTAAATCAACATCTTCCTCTGCTATAACAAATGCACACAGTTGGGGGTTCACATATGCTGAAAGAAAAAAACACATCTGTTTCATTACAGGGCTTGGCTGCTCAAAATATATCTGTTTTAACCCTGTCAAAATGTGATCATTTTTATGCAACCAAAGCAACTGTGTATTTCATTTACATATTACATTTTGAGTGTTGGTATTGAGAAAAAAGAAAAAAAATCTGTTAATTTCTTCTCCAAAAAAGTTTCTGGCCTTTAGGGGTCATTTCTCATTCTCTCTCTCAGCTCTTAGCAGTGTACAGTTTCTTAAAAACTAAAAATGAAAACAAAACCTCTCCTGAGATATTAGAGTCTGAAAGCTGCAAATGATTTTATGAGCCTTGTACATTGATATTCCACAACTGCTGCTATACAACACCTCCACAGAGTAATAATGATTTCCTTCTGTCACTCTGTGGGAGGATGAAAAGGAGAACAATGAAGATTGCTTTTTTCTTCTCAGAAACACCACAAAATATTTATGAAATATTTACTATCAAAATATATATCTATTTAGCATTTACTTCTTTCAAAGGTAACATCATAATTCCTGTTAAGTCAATTTTTTATTGCACAGTCTGCTAAGGTGTAATGTGCCAAATATGTCAGATGGTCCTACAACAACACAGAAGATGTTTGAAAACAGAAGCCAGTTCTGAAGAAGTGACGCCACTTTCTAAGCTTTCTTCTAGGTTAGATCTCACCCAAGCACTTCCTAGGCCTAATCTAACCTAAATCCTGAGTTTGTGCAAAGTGCAACTCTGGCTTCTCCTGACAGATACCTTATCTGTAGGGAACTGGAGTTCTAGGGTCTGCTTGCAGGGTCTTTGTTAAATTTAACCCAGGTTCATCAAGATCGCCACTGAACCCACAGACTGCCATAAAACTGTGCTTTGTCCTTCTTGCAGAAGCCAGTCTCCAATAAATTCAGCATGCAGTCACATAGCCAGATGTATCAGGAAAGAATAATTGGCAGTGTTGGAGAGAGCTCTGGGTGATACGGAGATCAGTCTGCTTCCTCCAGCTGCTCCTGCTTTACCATTATCTTTTGCTGGTATCTTAACTGCTTAGCGTCTCTCAGGACCTCCTCCAGTGCTCCAAAACCTTACTATGTTATTCATGTGACATGTAGGGGCATGGGAGTGATCTGAAATATTCATCGGCAGACAAAAAAGTAGCAGGGAAACTGAGGTGCAGGTGTGGCCAAGTGCTCGACGGTAGCACACACAAGGCTTGGAAACAGCCTGGTCTCAGAGCCGCTCCTTCCCCTTCCCATATTGACACAGTCCATAAAAAATGCCAGCTGGAACAGCTTGAGATTTTATGCAAAAGATCATCTTACAAAATACTGAGCTGTCATACCTCTGCCAGCAGGGCAGACCTCTACTGGGTCCCCCTGTTCCAAAACATCATCGCGTAGCAGACTTGAGAAAACTGCAGTTTGTGAGAAGCAAATGCACTTTACTTTGTTCCAGAAAGACACTGAATAAAAAATAATGAAAGAATTAATTATAATTAATTTGCAGAGTCCAAGGCAAAACTTACTTAAGACTCCTGGAATAGAAAGTAAAACCAACCAAAAAGTTCATAAATAAAGCAAGACTTGTGTGTGTGTGTGTGTGTGTGTGTTTTCATTGAGTCAAGTAATCTATTTGTCCCTTTGAAACAATTAACTCTGCACTTAGAACTTTATCAGAGAGAAAAAGTGACAAGGGCTGATCACAAATAAAACGGAGGAATGAGAAAGAAAACATAACGAACAATCGCTGCTGCTGCAACATTCCTCAGTCCAGACACTGAATCCAAACCTGAAACTGGATTGGAAAATAAATCAGTAAGCCAACACATCATTAAAACAGAAGGAAGAGACTGTAAATTCATGCTGCTCATTAGAGGTTTACTATAATTGCCTTACAGTGGGTACAGTTTGAGCTGTGAAGGTAACTCTGTTGGGTACAGGAGGGGTTCTACGACAATCAGCACTGCAAAGGGTGTTTATTGAACAATTCAGCAGGTTTGGGTGTAGTCCTGAGTACTGGAAGACACAGTGTGACTGCTGGCTTCTCATGTTTTCTTTTCCTTTTCTTCTATTTCTTTGTTTTGTAAGATTTGGAAGAATTTCTGAGTTTCTATATTTCTCATGTTCATGCCTCTGCAGTTTCCGCTCAGAAATGTAGTAAAGGGACAGCTTTTGCCTGCAAAAAAATTCTCTGCTCTGAGACTTTTTAAAAAAAATTTCCTTTTCTTTAAAAATAAAAAAATAAAATGTTGTGTCTATAGTTTATTGCAGAGAAAAAAGTCACTTATAATTCTCTATCCTTACCTCCTTCCCTACACCCCACCAAGTGAAACCTCAAACATGTTTACAGTCCTAAACACAAATTATCTTCTATTTCTTTCTTGAATTCATTTCACACCATCACCTTGTCTTAGAAATGGGCCTGAGTTGTAAACGTAAGTACAGAGCCTGAATTTCTGGAAGTGTTTGGTTTTTTGTTTGTTTGTTTGTTTGTTTGTTTTTCCTGATTTTTTTGGTTTATCCTTTTTTTCATGTAGATGTCATATCCATATGGAATTCTTGCCAGACATTCCTCTTTAAATGCAAAGCTGTCTAAGTCATCCAGCTTTTTGCTGTGTTTTAGATGTTAGTGTTGTCTTTGCTACAGGAGAAACCAAGAATCTTAACCTCAAACCTAAGCCAATTAGAAAGGCAACAATATCACTTTAATGTCTTCCACTTTTAGATCACCTTTTCACATCTCTAGATTCAGTCATATGAATATAGGCTTTAAAAACCTGTCCTATTTCTATATTTTGCTTTTTAATAAAAATTAAAAGTCTCCTTACCACAATTCATTAGAAGAAGTAAGATTTTGTAGGAGTAAAAAAGGAAAAAGAGCAGGAAAACTAATTATAAAATTCTGAAAGAAACATGAAAGCTAGTGACAAAGAATTATTATCTTGGTCATTTAGAATGTGTGGAGGAAAATTGTTAGAAATATGTGATGCATCTAATAACACTGGCCACAGCACTGGTGCTGCAATAAGGCAGTCAGTTTATGTCTTAGTATCCTTATCTTTCTTCCCAGACAGTTCCCTGGAAGTGCAGACTCACACAAAGAACTGTTGAAACGGGCCAGGCTCGCTAAGAAAATGATCAGTGAGAATTCTCCATATTTTCAAAAGAGAGTTTGATGTGAGCACGATTTTCTTAAATGAGCTGTGCATACAGATAGGGTTCCCATAGTTTTAAGGCTCAACCCACTTGGCAAAACTTATAGCAAGTGCCCAAATGGGTGTTGCCATTTCTACATTTTTAGTGAACCATTTAATATTAAAATATTCAAAACTGTAAAAAGAAAGACCAATGGTGATATCTTTTCCAGACAGATAATACATCAGTGAGCCTAAGTCTTCCAGGAAAAATTATAGTGTCCGGTTTAAGATAAAACCAGCTGCCTTCAGTTTTTCCAGAGGTTCCAGGGTGTTTTTAAACACCTTTTCAATAGACAGTTAGTACATCCTCTACTTTCACTGCACTGACTGTATTTGCCAAGAAACAATGTACAATAGTCAGGCATTGACAGGATACAGGAAAAGAGACAAATGACAGCCCACAAAACAGTCAGGAGAAGATGATGCCCTATTAAAAGAGGTTCAGAATATGATTTGGCAAGAAAATATTTATTTGTTCAAACACTAACACAAGCAAAAAACCATGTTTTTTGGTAACCAACGTTTAGAAATACACAGCTATAGAAACTTTGCTTCCACATTCTTAATAAAATTTTTTGTCTGAATATCTTTTTAATCAAATACCTCCTTAAAAGTTTTAAATGTATCTTAAAGATTTTAGCGTATGTGTAGATAAGATTTCGCACGACTCTACCCAAAACAGATGAAAACAGATAATTTTAGATTGCTAAAATGTACAATAAAAGGTTCTAGGAAAAGAACAGGCCTTTTGTTTTTATATCCTCAATTTTTAGGGAAGGAAGACTATTGAAATCCAATTATAAGCAGCTCAGTTCCTGGGATGGATGCCAACCAATCGCTCTGTCTCTTATCTTCTCCTTTGACTTTTAGGGCTTTGAAATTACGTCTGTGAAGAATTAGTAAGAAACGTAGAGATATCACTTGTATGCTTTAATTTAGCCTTCTATTTATTTTCACTCCAAAGTGCTGCCTCTGCGTCATACCTGTTTTCTCACACTGCTATGGTGGTCTTGAACTGGTAAAAAAAAATAATGGTAAGCTCTGTTCTCATTTTATTATGGTCTACTTCCCTAATCATAGCAATAAGTTACACAAAAACTCCTACATCCATATAATTTATCTTTTCTCCCACATATTTTCTGAGATATTTATCCTTTTAAAAACAATGAGAGAGAAAAGAAAACCCTCGGTTTAAAATTTTCAGAATCAGACAACCGCTTCTGTCTCCTGTAATAATAATCTGAATTAAAAAAAACTCCTTTCTACTGAAGAAAGTCAGCACATAAACATCCTATGAAATGGTCTGTAAAACAAGGTATTATGTTCATTGAGCATCACTCTCAGAAAAAAACCAATTTTAAACAGGCAGTACCAAATGGCAAAACTGTCATAAAGTCTGTCTACCCACACTTTCTTAATGTGGAATACAAACCTTCAGTTTCCTCCAAAAGATGAGAACATCAGGACAATTTTATTTAATCCAATATCGGTAGAGGTGCTATTGACCCCTAACCACACACATAGTAAGAATATCTGAAACTGCAGTACAGCATTGCAGAGAAATGCACCAGTGTTTCTGTGCTTATATGAACATCTACCCTGAGCCCTACCAAATGTAGTTTGAATGAGTTTAGCTGGGAGCACTTCAGTGTCTTCACTGAAGTTCAGCAGGTTGCAGGAGCAGAGAACTTGGTCATTGAATGCAGATTGTGAAAATATTTTTAACAACTCTCAAAGAATAATATTTATATGACAACTAAGTCGATTAGAAAATTAAGAGTCCTTTTCCAGAAAGATGGTCATAAATAACAGAGAATTACTGCATAATGGCAGTCCAGAGACCCTGGGTGGAAGCCCTTATAGAAACTACCTAGGGAACCCTCTCAGAAAATCAACAAATGCACTGATACTCAGAGGTAACTGTATAAAAATTGCTGGATTTTGAAGACTGTAAATGTTCTCATTCCTTTTGCTATTCTTTTGGAGGCCTTGTTTCCTCTCTTTCCAATTTCCCAAGTTTCAATGCAGGGACATCAGAAGGTGAAGCAGTATATTCTACTATAATAGTGTTTTCTGGAAGGCTTCATATAAAACAGGCAAGAACTTATTGCTAGCAACAATATCCTAACAACAGACTCTGTTGTACTTCCATTCCCCCAGCTTTCCCCTTTATGTAGCCATGTTCATCTGCCAACTGCCATTCAAAGGGGAAAATTCATTGGAATATGATTTATAGTGCATCCACTGAGATCACATGCATTACTATTCTTGGGAGTTATTTCAGCAATATAAAGCAGGCATCATGCTGACTTACCCTACTCCATTATGCTTAGGGGTCTATTGTATTATTAAAACAGTGGAATGTAGTAAAACCACACCTATTTTAATGTTCATATAAAATATTCATCTCTGTTGGATAAAGGTTTTCATTTTTAATGCATTACATAACATTCCTAACTTTAGTGGCAGAGTTGTTTGAATTTATTTATATTTTTTCAAATGAAAAGAGATTTTCTCTTTGGTTTCTGTAAAAACAAGCAAAACTATTGAGACGTCTACAGCTTCTGTACTCAATAAAGAGTCAGAATGTTTGTTTAATAGAAATGGCAGTTTTCATTTCTTAACTGGTATATTAAAAGTACAGTTGTCAGTTCTCAGATATAAGGAGGTACCTTAGTTCTACTGCAGAAAAAGATACAGGTATGCATCATTTCCCAAGAGCCTGATTTCTGTAGGAAGGTAAATCAACATCTCCAAGAGATCTCCAGAATCAGGGGACCAAGCCCATGCAGAATGACAAGAGGTCATAGCCTCACTCCAGCAAAACTCTTGTGAAATGTATATCCTGGGGTTGGGAGACTTGAGACACTTTTTATGACAATTTTTCCTTCACTGATTTTTCTATTTTTGATATTTTGATTTAGATCTGGTGCCTGATACATATATTAAGGACAGATCTCTTTAAAAAAAAGCAGAAGATGGGAAGGGAAGGGAAGGGAAGGGAAGGGAATGTCACATATTTAATGAAAACAGAAATTTGGCTCTCCATCAGGGACAGAACCCAGATTTTCTGAATAGTGTGCAAGTACCTGGGTAAGAAGCCCTTCTCTCTCTGCTTGAAGCTGAGGACACCTGGGCTGCTTGCTTCTCTGACGTAGTTTAAGGATGGAATGAGTTAAATAATAGCACTTGGCAACTGAACCACAGATGCAGAGAATCTAGAGAAGGCAATGATACTGATGCCAAGCTGATTTTTGCTTTTTCTTCTATATACCTTTTACACAGTTCTATGTATCCACAAGTATTAGTATACATACTTGTAATTCTTTATGTCTGCTAACTTAGCATAGTTCTAGTGTTTTGTAGGGCCAGGAGACCAAACACCCCAAAAGACGTAAAGACCAGGAGACCAAACATTCTACTATGCTGGGGAGCCAAGGTCCCCTTCTAGAACATATTCTGTAAACTAGAGATTAGCCCACCCCGGGGGGAAAGGGAAGGATTCCATAGATGAGAAGAATATCACGCCATCCACCCAAGCACCCCTTTATTGGGTACTCTTGTTAGATATGCTAACGTGTAAGGTCCATAAATTGTATATGTGATTTACTCTGGGTGTGCATTGCAACGTGTTCCACCTTGGCAAAGTGATGCATCGATAGGATCCTATCAAAGATATCGAGGTAAACCACCCCCTACCCTTTAACCATGTCTGGCTTTCATTTCCTATGACCAGAGAAAGGCATCAATACTCATATTGTGAAGTATGTGCTGCTTTCAACTAATCCCCAAAATCCTGATCAATATTTTTTAGCCTTTATGCATTACAGGCTCCCATTCAGCCAACATCAAACAAACATCAGGAATCAAACTATGATGACATCAAAATTAATTGCTTTCTTTTCCCCTGCAATTGAGTCTATCAATTACAGATAATGACAAGCAAGGATTTAAAGCTAATGCTTATGGAGAATTGGCCTTCTCTGTGTCTTCTGTTTATTTTCTCCACTGGTTTTTCCATATTTATGTGCTCCCTTATGTGGCTTTCTTATCTGTGCCTGAGTGTATGCTGTGGACTTTCTGGAGTGAGACTACCTCTATACGAAACCTAGTAGAACAGGGTCTAGCCAGGATTTATAGCTGTACTGCAAGGGAAATAAACATTATTAATAAAAGGATTTAATTTTATTGAATTTTCCAACTTAAGAACCAAGAATTAGATTTCATAGGCTATTCTGTTTACCAAATGTAGTATAACCATCGATAGATTTTTTTTACCTCTGACAAGTATACTCCTGCATACGTTGAGATTCCAGAAATATGATGATAAAGGACAGGTTACTTTTGATTTCTTCAAGTTATTTAATGTGTTCAATCCAACAGGATAAAAGGAATTTTTAAATCCTACAATGTATGTCTGGTTCTTTACATAAAACTCAACATCATACAACTGCATCTAAGGAATTTACAAGGTAAGAGGGAGTTTCAGAAACTTGTTCTAAGATAAAGCTGTCATGTTAGAAGAGAAAGATAGTTCAATACACACACATGTGGTGGAAATGTGGCAGAATATCTGGAATATGTCCTCATAAATAGTGCTTCTGTATTGACTGGGTGAAAAACCCTATAACATCAAAGGATGTTTTGGGAGAACATGGTTTCTCAGAAAGTATAGCTTACTGAATACGGAGTTTAAGCCCCAGAAAAAAATGTCAAGATGAGAAAGGAAATTCTTGATACCTTGCAATGTACTCAGATCACCTAAACATTCTTTCTATTTAAAAGCAATCCTTTTTGAATAGGTTTGAGTTGCCAATATTGACTTTTATACCTTTTCACTATATATTCATCATAGTGGTCATTTCTATTTAAAAAACAAATTACATGGAAGAGTCTGGTAACAATATGTCTAATTTGTATTTCATATTTTTTACAGTATCCTTCTTGCAGAACATGATTTTGGAAAAGACATTGGTGGAGAGCCGGTCAAAAGCCCCGGGACAGGCCTGAGGAACTGTAGCACAATGGGGTTTCCTTGGGGGCAATGGTAATATAAATAATAATAAAATTATAACAATTCTGCCTGCCAGGCTTCCTTCTTCAGGATATTACTGCAGCGCATCTGCATGTGCTATGACCTGCCCGATGCTTTTTGATTCCCTATACTGGGAACTATTTGTTCCTTCATGCACATTTCTGACTTTCCTTTAGGAGAGACATTAAATGATTGAACAGATTTAACCTAGTTTTCGGTCAGCAGCAGTCAATGAATTGCTGAGTATTTCTTTTTATGTCTTGGTTTCACAGAAGCTTCAAATCTGTCAAGATGAAATCCTGTACAAAACTTTCCCTCTGAAATCTTGGGAAAGCCCTACTTTTAGTCACTTACCTAAGTACCATCCAGATGCAGTTGCTGTAATAGCTATAACCAGAACCCACCTTTAATTAAAACCTTACTGCAACAACAGAGAAACAGTGGGCTTTTCCACCCAGCCAAGTGGAATCTGCACATTCTGTTTTATAATTCAATTTTTACAGTGCCCTTTCCAGAGGAGACTCTTCTCTTTCCTGTCTGTCTTTGATTATTGCTGGGCTGGGGCCACTATCATGGTCTGTGCACCGCAAGACCAAATCTGAGTTTTCACAACACAAAAGAGTGGGTCCAGCTCCTCAGTCACTCCAGACTTGTATCTGACAGCACTCTGGAAGTACAGACCTTGCACAAACTGCCAATAAAACCCAACCTTCTCAACTACATTCCTTTAAAAGCCACTATTGTTCCCATTCATGATTGAACAGCTCAGCTTTCATTTCAAATGAAAAAAAAAGAGGAAGTCCAGGCTGCATTGGACAACTTCCAGACATTTCCTCCACTCTCAGAGCATTTCAATACTATTGTAAGGGTTTTGAATGTAGCAGCCCTGAAATGGTGATGGTTATTATTTTTTCCGATAGGACAAAATCTCTCTGATTAATGCCAGCACAATATTTCTATAATCTTTTAAAAGAAAGTTTCCGTACATATTAACTTGCAGAGTTGGAAAGGCAGAGCAGTAAATTCATGCAAGGCACAATTTTACTGGCAGACAAATAGAAGATGGATTAAATCTGGTGTTACTTCAGCTTCTTCGGTAATGAGCCATTTTCATTGTGATCCCAAATTGTTTTTCTAAGCCACATTCTGGGCTTCAAGACAATGTAAGTGGTTATAAATTATTTTAATTTTGCTCAGTGTTATGCTAGAAAAACAATAAACTCCAGGAAGATATCATGAATGGAAGTGTTTTTAACACGGACATCTTGGTAGCCCTTTTCACCTATTTCTTGATTATGTTTCTTAATTTATCCCTTCACTAGAATTACTACCTAAAAATAAACTACAAACTTCCAGTGAGCTAGAAACCAAAAAGAGGGCATGGTCCTTACTCAGGAGACATCATTATATAAAACACTAGGCAACTGGCCAGTTATATTAGTGAGCTATAAAACAAATATCTATATATTTTTAATATCGATATATTTTTAGAAAAGGTATAATTTCCCTCAAGCAGGGCCATCCCAGAGCACATTGCACAGGATTGTGTCCAGATGGTTTTTAAATATCTCCAGTGAGGGAGACTCCACAGCCTCTCTGGGCAACCTGGTCCAGTGCACAGTCACCCACATAGGAAAGAAGTCCTTCCTCATGATCAGGTGGAGTTTCTTTTGCCTCAGTTTCTGCCCATTGCCTCTTGTCTCATTGCTCAGCACCACTGAGCAGAGCCTGGTCCATCCTCTTGACAGCCTCCCTTCAGATACTGACAGACATTGATGAGGTTCCCCTCTCAGTTTTCTCTTCTCAAGGCTGCACAGGCCCAGCTCCCTCAGCCTGTCCTTGTACGAGATGCTCCACTCTCTGAGTCATCTTTGTTGTCCTCCACTGGACCTTCTCCAAGAGCTCCATGTCTCTCTAGTTCTGAGGAGCCCAGAACTGGACACAGCACTCCAGATGTGCCTCACCAGGGCTGAGCAGAGGGGCAGGATCACCTCCTTCATCCTGCAGGCAATCCTCTTCCTGCTGCCCCCCAGGATCCCATTGGCCTTCTTGGCCACAAGGGCTCACTTATTTCATGGACACCTTATTGCCTGATATTAACTTAGATTTTATGCATATTAACAAACCCCAACACACTGGTTTCTCTATGGTGAACCAGCAGAGGTGGAAATGCCCAATACCTATGGGCAGGTCAGACAGACTTTGGTGCTTTGCTTCCTAGTGAAACAGGGAGAAAAGTACTGATGCCTCCCTCCATTGTGCAAGGGAAAACATAGGTAGATTCAAATAAAATTATCTTAAAAATCCAATCTAGTGAGTAAGAAAGTATTTACATTAAAATGTTAAGCAGGAAGGTATCTTCAGTCCTGCTTTCAGGTGTTATTTTTTTGTAAAGAGAACCCCCTTAAAAACCAGAAGCCTCTGCTAAACATGAGCCCAGGCACAGTTTTTCATTAAGAATGGTCCATAGAAGATGTAAAGAAAGAGCACTTCTCTTGGACGCACTCCTGTACAGAATTTCCGCTGGTGCTGGAGCACTGAAAGTCTCCTTCCACTTGGACGGATTCAGACCCAAAGTCCCCATGAAGCTGGGGTGGGAACTTGCCTCAGATACCCCAGTGAAGCTGTGCATGGAAGTCACTTAAAGCTCACTCTGAGAGGCAGCAGAGAGATACAGTGAAGGTCGGAATCTGTAGCACACGAATTAGGACACTCAGCTGGGAGGCAGGGGAGTAGAGATTGATTTATTTTTTATACCAGCTGGCAAAGCCCAGTCCATCTCCCCAGCAAAGATCACTCCTATGAAAAGCGCAGACACCCAAGTAGGAGATCCAAACAGCCCTGTGGTGAACTAACTTACATACCCAGAAATCAGTGCCAACACTAAGCAGCTGTCCCCTGTCTTTGGAAGCACCTGTCTCAGCTATCTCTGGGATCCTCACCCTCTTTTTTTAAATTTTAATTAGCTGCTTGAAATAATACCTTTTTACAAATGAAATAATACCTTTCACAAAATGAGACAATTATCATGTCTGTTATCTAATGGCTTATTAAGCATTTACATTGAAAATCATAAAGAAGGATACCCTCATGGACCAGCTTTCTTCCATAAAAGCAAATAAGCTGGGCTCTATTCCCCGTTTTCATGAATATTAAAGAATTTTATACCAAATGTAGATAGTATAAATTCTTGAGCAGGAAAGGACTTTCCTCAGTGGTCCATCCACTGGGGAGGAGATAATGTTTCTTCACATTTGACAAGAAGGAACTGAATGGATCCTGCACAAACTGGATGAATTTTCTCTCTACAGAAATACCAGGAAAGCCAGGACCCACTATTTTGGGCACAGTCTTATTTAGTCTAGGTACTCAGAATATATCTATAAAATCAGTCCCCTGGACAACATTAGCAAAAACATACTGATTACTGTGTCTGCCAGGGCAGTGATGGACTAAATGTACCTACGCTGTTTTGGCAGTGGAAGTCACAGGTCTGACACAAGATGGCAGCTGAAAGAGAGTTTCGTACATCTCAAGAGCAGATGATGCTGATGTAAGTTCTTTCATGGTGAGGAGGTGCAAGTTAGCTGGGGAAATCTGTATGCAATGGGATGAATAAGATCTGCTATCTGAATCTCTCCAGACAAATAATGTTGTAAAGCATTGTCTAGATCCATCTAAATTTAACATGAGGGGTCCTTATTGTTTTTATTTAGTGGATTAGCAGTGACCTTATCCAAACATCCTCTTCCCTCTCACTGTTTCCTTCCCTATTGCCTGTTTCTCCTCTACAGCTGGGAGGCAGCACCTCTCGGTCCCACAGGACTGTCCACTGGGTCACACTGCGCTTGTCCAGGGCCCCTTGCCCCAGCTGAAGCTGAACACACACATCTTAGAGGTGTTAGAAGACTAAAATATATGGGCAGTGGTAAATAAAGATTAGGCACAAGGAAGCAGGCAGAGGTGGAGGAAGTATGCAATAAAATTCCTTTCCTGCCACCCACGCCCAGCTCTCCTCTAGGTGCTAGAAGGGAATGAAGCCTCCCTTTCTTGTTCTCTTTCTCTCTTTCCCTCTGCTTCCCTTCCTACCCGGACATACGTCCCCTGGCCACTCTCCCACTGGAGTAACCTTCAGCAGATCCCAGGACTGATGCTCCCAGGTTACTGGCACATGCGAAGGACTGGTCTCTTTGAGAAAATCCTTGTGACTTGTGGCCAGCCATTCTACACACAAAACCCTGGAAGTTCCTAATGTGTTCAGCATGTGCAAACTGATTAAGTTCTGACTACAGGGAAACATAATCATCTGCATATAGTTGGAGGTAGTAAGAGGAGAAGTTATTAAACATGGTATGAGGGAGTTTATTAGGAGTAATAGGATGGAACTGAGAAGGCAAACACTTGAACATATGGAAAAGCTGCCAGACAATGAGATCAACTCAGTATGAAAGGCTAGTGCAAGGAAGTGGAGGAAACCACATTTAAAATTAGACTTAACACTAGAAAATGTGCTGTGGGGAACATGCCTGCCTGGCAGAGAGGTGCACACCTATCAAGTAAATCTTTTCTCTCCACACCTAGCACCCTTGGATCTGAAAACAGGTCCAATCACAACAGATCCAGACTCCACAATATGAGGCTTCATGCCATCTCTGCCAGGATCAGAAGAAAAATCTTTTTAACATATGTTACCAGCTACTGGAAACTGTAGCTGAGCTGATAGTGACAAAGATGGGAAAACCAAACAAGGGATATGAAGCCGTCTTTGCACTGACAAAGGACAAAGAGCACCTTACAGGATTGTGATATTTATTTCCAGGCTTGTCATCACCCATGGCTTTGCCTAAAACTTTTCTTACACATCTAGTATTTTCTGGGTGGAAAGGGAGGTTGAAGGAAACTAAGATGTGTGAGATTAAAAAAGAAAGTCCCTAAAATTTTGACCAGCGCGTGGGGAATGCAAGCAATATATTTTGCCTTTCAGTGTAAGGGAAAGAGAGCTGTTGGGAAAGTCTGGCATGGTTATTTTTACAGCTCCATGACTATTGCTAAACACAGCTTTGTAGACACCGCTGACTGGAAACACCCACCCACCAACTACGTATTTATTGTGAAACCAAGGCAATAACAGAAGGCACCAGGGCTGCTGATATGAAGTCAGCTGGGAACACCAGCAATTCTCACGTCCTCTCAGCAGCCAGGCAATCCTGGAGCTCCAACTCAGCAGCAAAACCTTGGTTCTCAGCTGATACGACGCTGCATATATGGGACAAAGAAGGCTTGAATTAACTGTCAGACATTGCCTCAGGACACAAAGATGCATAGATTTTTCCATTCTCCTTTTATTTGCAATCTCCCTGCTTAATCCCACACAGCAGTTTCAGTGAAACCCAATAGGTCACTGGTGGTTTGCTTCCCGCAGCTCCTGTTTTCTTCCTCTGCAGACAGTCTCAAACAGAGCAGCTAAAACAGGTTTAAGTGTCTGACACACAAATACCAGAAAAGAGCAGAGGTTTGTGTGGATATATTAATGGGCGTATGGATTTGCATGCTTTTTAGGGGGCTAACATGGAAATGGCTACAGCTATTGTTGCAATTTGATGTTTTTGAAGGGTAATCTGATTTCAGGACTAGAGATTTTTATTTCTGAAAAAATATCTCTGTGCCTCTATTCTATACTATGTTGCAGTTTTCTGCCCTCATGTATGGACTCTAGGGGGTGTCTTTATGCTCTGGCACAATTGTAATGAACAAATCAAGAATATTTCACTGTGTAAACACACACCCAAATGAGGCAAATTGAACTATTTCTGTTTCCAACCAGCTGCTCTATCTCAGAGTCCTTACAAAGCAATTACACAGTTGAATATAATGTCTTTGATACTTTTTCATTACAAAATCTTGGCTAAAATATTCTGAGTTTGTATTTATTTTCGTTATTGTTACAGACTTTGGCAGCAATACATGAGGAAATCAAATAAGGTCATTTTCATAATTTCATCCAAATGATAAACATTTTCATCATGTGGCTTGAATAAAATACTGTAAATACAAAGCTGTGGGGAGTTGATGAAATACTTACTAATCACAATATTGAAAAAACAATGGCAGGTTGATGCTAAAAAAACCATTCAGGATTATGAAGCTGTGTAACTTCAGAGTTGTTGAAAAAAAAATATTTCCATTAAACTCAAACATTGTTGTTCTCAATAATACTTCATACTCAAATGCATAGTCAAAAGAAAGTCAGGAAACACTACAAGTTTGTGTTTGCTTTTCTGTAAGTGAGAAAAAAAGGCAGTGTGTGTTTACCCCAATCTTTTGAGTTATGTTTTCAGACAGCCTGTAAGTGCAATGAATTTGTCTTCACTTCCAAAAAATCTGAATTACTGTTACTGCTGCAGAGCACCTTCTCAGAAGGCTGTCTTAGAAGAGATATCTCAGCTGTCCTGAAATCTTTGTTAACTCAACTCCATCATATTTCTTGCTTTTCATATTAACATAGGTGGACACGAACACAAGCTACACAGCGCCTATTTTTTCTGCAGTGCTCCTGCATCATTGGTGTTACCAAAGGATCAGATAGAGAAAAAACAGGCTTTGGAGATCTGGAGTCTTGGTTGGCAAGCTAAATTTGACCATTTAAGTGACCCTTAGCAAGTAATTTCATTTTGCACATCAGTTTTCCCTTATGAATGCCATTTGTAATATCCAGGACACTGAGATTTCTGGGTGGATGACATTTTTATTAATTATTTGCATGACTCACATCCAAGAGGCCTGGTCACAAAGTAAACTCGTCTGCATTGAACACAGTACAAAACTGATAAACACACATATACAGACTATATAACTGTGTGTTAGGGGCAGAGTAACAATAATCCATAATGGCAAACAAGGTTAACATTAGCTGTCTTTCATAACTCTTGCCCATGACTCATAGAAAATCCTGAAGGAAGCAGAGCTTTGAAAATTACACAAATTGATGAAACATTCACTAAAAATTACTTAGTCACAACAAGTTCCCTGCTCACCAGCAGATTGTTTTGACAAGCTCCTATCTGGAATATCTGAGGCAAGGCAGCTGTTTCCAGTCATCCCCCTCCACAGTGAACTGCGCATGGAAAGCATACAGTGAGGATATGTGGAGGCAGCGCGTGCCTACATGATATCACCCTGAAGTGATCAAGCATCTGAGTTTTGTTTTATTTCATAAGGCTTTTTTTCATTAGCAAAGCCAAATGTCATATTCTGTTATCATAGTTTTTCCAATAAAAAGATTATAGTTGTCTAGTTTATCAGGGTTCAGTTTTTGTTAACAATGGGCAGATTTCCTTCTCTTTACAGTAAAAGACATTAATCATCATTTTTCTACTAATCAGTCCAAGGATTTTAACACTTAATACTTTATGCATGGAAAGCAAAAGAGCTGTCAGCATGATATAATTAAATTCTCTCTCATTGACCCTTAACATGTTTAACAGCACCTCTTCCAGTGACATAATTACAGTAAATTGGAAGGAAAGCTTCCAAATTCAGTTGGATCTCCTGAATAGTAACTGCATTCTTTATTCCTGAATCCACAGCTGTTAGCACTCCTTTTGAGCTATATTTAAAGAACCTTCAAAGAGTAACAGCTACATACCCATAACAATATTAGGTATAAAATCCTACTTACATCATTGCTTATTTGTTAGATATTAAAGACCTTTCTGTAAAATGTTTGATTTTCCATTTAGAACACAGTATCCAGGATTTAATCAAAATAATTTAGTAGATGCCTCTCTGCTCTACTTTCTCAATAACCAAACGTACACAAACATATCAATTACAAATGTTTCTGATTAGAGATACTTAGGGGAGTATCCAAGTTCCAGGCCAGGAGCTTCAGAAAAATGAATACCATCTCAGGTCATTTAGAGGTAAGATTCAGGAAAGAAGAAATTAATTATCAAAGCAAGTTTTAAGCCTGTCTGCCATTCTCTCACACAAAGAAACCAGAGTACAGATTGCCTTGGTCGTGGGAGAGTCCACACTTCAAGTTTGAGAGAGGGCCGTCTGGTATGACTGTTGCATACCCTAAATGAAGATTTTTCTTTTTGCTATTTTCTTAATGTAACAAAATCTCAGCTTTAATCCCTGCATGTACAGGACTGCACAGACAATTTCAAACTGAAAAAACCCAAGGGTTTTATTTACTCAAATGTTCTCTTTCACAATGCAAAACTTCCATGCAGTGACAGCTGGAATCATCGTACACACCAAAAAAACCCTGCCAGTATTGTCGCTGAAAATAGCTCAGAGAAGACACTGGTTTGCCATCTGCATCCTCTGCAAGTCCACTTCCTGACTATTGATTTATCAGAATTTCCTTCCCTCCATGAGCAGCACTGACCATGCACAGCTAATTCACCGAGCAAATGAAACAGAGGACCTGCATTTCATGGGACCTCACGGCTGAGCAAGAGCAGCCACCCTTCTGATTCACACCAGCAAATCTCTGTTCTCCACAGAGAATTTCCCTAGACTTTTCCTGCTGATCGAAGTATCGCCCAGTGATAATGTGGAGCAGAAATGGAGGTTTCTTGGCTGCTGGAGGCAAACATGATAGCACTCAAGGTTAACATATGTTTTTGCTCTATCAGAAAATGATCTCAGCTTCCACCTCCTAAATTTCTTATGCTAGAGGAAAATCAGACAAAATCAATGTAGCAGATAGATATTTGAGGAGTGGAAGGAGACCTATATTTCCTTTAAATTAGGCACCATCAAGAGCTCCATCCAGCTCTGGCACGTCCATCTTCCCTTACTGCTATGAGCTTTTTGGATGGGCAGAAGGCATTTTCCTCTCTATCTTGCTCCGCAGTGTGTTCAGGGCAGATTTCAAGGCTGTTATATGCTTCCCCAGCCAGACCTAGGAGCTGGGCCTGGGGCCAGGAGTCCGGCTCATTGTCCAGAAATGTGATTCTGATTTGGACTTTGTGATGGGTGAGGGAGCTGTGCTGAGCTTCCTTGGGGAAGAAAGGAGTTTGGCCAAAGCCTTTGTAACACAATACAAGTGTAAACCCCAGAGCTGGGGAATGCACTGTGGTAGAAGGAGCTTCGGCCAATCTCATTTGTATCACTTGCAGTAGTCCAGGACTTGCAGCTGTACCAGAACCGTGTTGCATGTAAGTGCTAATCATCACTGTGTTCACAGCCATGGAAGGGCACAGCAACTCTTCAACATACGACCGAGAGCAAACGATTCGCTCTCGCCTCACAGCTGTTTGCTCCTGCTTTGGGAGAGGATTAAAAATACATGGAGAGCAAGGAAATGGGCTTTGTGCTGGTATCCTGCTTGTCCTTCCCTCTTGGAAACTGTAAAGTGTGGAAGAGCAGAGAGCCAAGCAAGGCCCTTTCCATGAGCACTGTCTCTTTGCAAACTCAGTGGGGTCTTAGCTGGATGGAGACAGTCAAACTCACTAAGCCAGACTGCCAAGGCTTGGCAACAGAGCTGTAATTATTTGAGCTGTTTGCATTTTGTTTATTTACTTGATTGTTATATGACTACATAAGTAATCTGTTTTTCATTATTTATTCCTTATCCTTTCAATTTCCTCAGGAAAGAAAGGAACAAAAGAAATTTAATAAGCAAAGACAGGGACCCACAGTATTTCCAAGATCTTCTATCCTACAGGCTCAAGAACGGAAAGAGAGCAAGTTCCTAAGTGTTCAACTACAAATTATGACTACTACAAAAGTAGGTAGGATGTTGAGAAAGAAGGGATGTGTGCTTCCCAGTTAGACTGGTTTACCTTGTACAGCAATAATCTCTGGTTCAGGGATGGAATGTTAGACTCCCCACCAGGCTGCAAAACCCCATCCATACTCGATCCTTGCCCCTATAGCATCACCTAGCTTCAATAAAAAGCATGGTCAGGGATGCAGAAGTAAACAGTGGTCTTTGAACTTCTGTTTTCTTTTTATATTCTGGTTAAGTAATCACTATTTTACAAAAAATAACTTAATTGGGAGACTATGTTTTCATAGTTGCCTGTGCCAATCTGTAAGAGAGGGTTTGACTCAATCAGACTGAGGCATCTTGCGAGCACGTCTGTCTGCCCACCTAAGCTCAAGAAAGGAGAGCAAGTTGCTCTCCGTTATTCCAGTTTAAAATCTGTGCTATTTCACAGAAAACTACAGCAATAGCTAGGTTTATTTAAGTAACTCAAAATATAATAGAATAGTATTCACTAGAAACAAAAAAAAAAAAAGAGAAAGGACTGCAAGGAGAAGACAAACAACTATGCATTTACAGCCTCCAGAGCGAAAGAAGCCAGGGCTTCCCAGCAGGGCAATGAAATTTGCTGAAGTGATGGCAGCAGCCCCCAGGAGCAGGAGCCCTGCCTGTGCAGTGAACAGGACTGCAGCACTGCAAAGCTGCTTGAGGTGAGACAGGTCTGTTCACACTCCACAGTCCTCTCAGGAGAAGGGGATTTTTCTGCTGACTGACCTAGGCTGTAAGAACAAGCCTATTCCTAGGGATCAACATGCTACAAACCCTTAAATATTTTTTTCTTTTGAAGTAGGCTACTTTTTCATCCAAGTGAAGATGGATGTAAGGCAAATAAAATATCTCCATTCAAGTCCTTTCAGCCTCATTCCTTTTTTAATTAATTTTGGCTATGTGACAACTTCCCTTTCCTGTCATGTTGCTCTTTCAGATCTCACCTCTTCCCCCCACGAGCTGTCAGAGCTCTGTTTTCACTCTCTGGCTGTCAGTTAACTTCTCAGTGTAAACCCCAGACCACAGGCTCTACCCCACAAGCTCTTTTTCCTTTCTTCCCCTTGGACTGTGCTTATGGACTCTCATCTTACTAAAACACAATGGAAAAAGACCCCTCTTTATTTTGGCTCCTGTGCTTATGCTGCTGTTACAGAAAGTCTGCGGAGAGGCAGAAGAGACATGTGGGTGTTCGGGTCTGCACGTTGCACGCCAGGATGCTTTGACACCTCCAGCACACTCGCAGAGATAAAAGTATCAAAGAATTTTAAGTACTCACTGTACTAATTTAAGGACTAATTTGACCCCAGGAGGTCATTTACAGTGACTATGCTGGATAACCACCTGGAAGGTACTAAGCCTTGACTCAGGCTGAAATAGGTGACTCAGGGTGCCAGGCTCCCTTCACTCGTGTCCAATAACAATCAAAAATCCAGTGTACTGCAGGCTTCCAGAGTTTTTCCCTCTATTCGGATGTGTCTATAGGATACTATGGAAAGATCATATTGTGACAGGTCTGCAGAAGCTCTTTACGGGATCATTGCACACTTGTTGTACATGAAGATGACACATTTCCAGCCTGTTGAATCACACTTTTCAAAGACGCCATACGGGATCCGGATCTGAAAACATTTTGGTGTATTAGTAAAAGTTTTTTTGTCTGTGAAATCACATGTTGAAGCATTTTTATGATCAAATCGCTTGAATCACTTTGTCCTTATCTCCCAGCTACTTCTCTGTGAGACTATTTAAAGCAACAAAAGTAGAAATTTTGATTCAGCTTTGTTTTTTTTTTCCCTTCACATTCTCTGGTGCTAGTCCACACACCATTCATTTTTCCCCTCAAAATGCCTGACTTATACATCCAATTTAATAATCACTGTTGCATTCAGTTGAAACAGAAACATTATGATGTTAACCCACTATGACTTGCAGTCATATGAAGAAACCTATGTTCTTTAAGTGTTTGGAAACTCCAAAACTATTACAGGAGAAATAATCTTTCCAATCTCATGACCATGTTCAAGTATTAACCAAACTTATAGGTGCCATTAATGTGATGACAAAACTATTTTTCAGTGAGTAAAGGCAACCTAAAAGGATAACAGAGCATAGCAACATCACAGCCTTCTCAAAATACAACAGAGCTACTTTTATGATCTTGACCTACCTGAATAGGGAGTCTTTAATGGTTACTCAGTTAAACAGTTGCATAGTTTTCATCTGGATAAACCTACAAGTTCCACTCAAGGCTAGAACTTCTTGGAAAAAAAGAGGGAAAAAAAAGGAAAATAAAAAGGAAAAAAGCAAAACCCCAACAAAAACAAAATTACCCTTGTTTTATAAAATAGTTCCATCAGATGCCTCCCAGCTATATGAATTATGTTTTGTATTACTATCCTCATTGACCCAGTGATGTATTTGCAGACATAAATATCATAATATATGTATTTCAGTTCTGTGAAGTTTTTCAGACTCACAAGAACACAATAAAAAGTCTTGGGACTGAGGTCTCAAAACTCTTGAGACTCCCCATACTCCAAGTCCACATTTAATGTCTTGAGTCTGTGATGACCCAAGCAAGCGGACACAGCCCCTCCAGAGATCTGTGGAATCTCCTTTTGTCTAAGGACAGTTTGAAGATCCTTGGCCATTTACTTAGATTCTTGGGGCAGAGTTTCCATCTCCTGATCCAGTTGTATCCCTGCTTTTCGAATTAGGAGCATTGGGACGAACCAGAGCTCTTGGTGTGTACCAGCTGATATTCCTGTTATCTTGCTGTGATTTTACTGCTGTGTATTGCACTGCTAACATTGTGATCAGCAGCATCAGAGGGCAATGTATAACATATTCAACACACTGCAAGCTGCAAGTGGAACTGCTTCTGTACCGAGTAGGATAAAACCACTGAAATGTTTTTAATAGTGCTGTTTTTAATAGGCTCATTTTTAAAGAAAAAAAGTTTTACACACTGGATTATAAATTCATGCTTTGCTTCTGAGAAGAGGACATTCTGTGATCTTGGACTAGAGGAGTTCATGGGGGAACAATGCACGCCAAATTTACTAAAGAAGAGCCCAAATTCTCACCAATCCAATCAGGAAATGAGAGAGGAAGAGCGTTTTGTTTTCCTGCACATCTTTTTAAGATCAATTCTTTTAACTCCAAATTTAGAACTGCTTGGAACTAAGCCTAGTTGAAACAATTAAATGATTTACTATTGTTTAAAAATAAATATGACCCTGGAGTATACTTTAAAAGTACTTCTGTGGTTATTTTATTCCTTTTTTTTTTTTTTTTTTATTTAGAGGGAGAACAATTCTTCCTCTATACTTCTGTCACCAAAAGGACAAAGAACAACTCAGGCTCTGTTAATTAACAGTGGGAAAATGTTTCTTGACTTTGAAACAATTTTTAAAATTATTATATGGTATTTCAAAAGAGGGAGGTTAAAAAAAAAATATGGTGTTGCTAATGTATGTACATAAACTGATGCTTAAGTAAATGAGGAGTATATCACAAGAAAGGCATGACTTGGAAATGGCATCAGTTTCCCTCTGTTTTCAATTATACATATTCCAGGCCAATTCCCATGGCACAGTTTTCAGTGGAGGAGAAAAGAAGATGTACTCTGTGCATTAGCAAAAGCCAAAATATTAAAGGGAATTCTTTTGTTGACATGAGGCCCCCCGCATGAGCAATATGGTAGTTATACATTTGGAGTGCTTGAATAAAACCAGGTGGGAGCAGGCAAGTGTGTGTCTTTAGACCTATGGCACAACTCCGTCCCCAGCCTCACACCTGTTCCTGGGGCTGGCTGCTCCAGCCTTCGCCCTGAACACCTTCCCCGACCCAGGTGACATCTTTTCCAAGAGGTCTTGCTGTGCTTTGTTCCCATCTGCCTGTGATAAATGTTGGCTGGCAAGCCAAATGGGATCATGCTTGGGCTCATGGTTCCTAAATGGGCTTTTTTGTGGAGACACAGTCCCTTCTCACACTCCAGCCAGCCATGTAGGATCAGCATTTATTAATCAGACAGACTATGTCTGGTGGAAATGCAAGCACAACACCACAAGATGTGATTATTTGTCAGCTTGTCACATCACGATAGAAAGAACTGGCTGCAAGTTAGTTTCTTGTGAAACTTCTCTATCTGATAGAGGAGTGTTTCGCTCAGCAACCAGTAGTCTTTGGATTCAGTGCACATCCAGCAACTTGTGAGCACAGCAGTTCCTGTCCCTGTTTGCAAAGAACTGAGTCCTGCATTAACTTCAACCCGCCCTGCCACCCACAGAAAGGCCACACTAACTTTCAGACTTGAGAGAATAGAGGTTGAATGGCATGGCCATTTAGAACACCTCTGAGGCAAAAAGATTTATTAACTACTGGAAACTGTGGTTCTATACATGGAAATCACTGAGGTAACAATTTTTTACCATGAAGTTGTTGACCAACAAAATCAGTTTTCTTCCAAATGAAAACTCAAAGCCGTCTATAGATAGCAAATCCAGCACCACCTTTAATCAGGGCTTGCTTGTCATGAGCAACCAGCGTGCAGCAGCTGACACCAACAGATTGTCCTTTTCATAACTTCAGACCTCTATTAAATCCAGAGAGGTTAAATAGTCCTTCTGCAGCATTTGAGAAGACAAGGAACTGAGCAAAATTCTTACCTTGTAATTTCAACTCCACTGAAGCTTAAGCTGTGAGAACAATGAATTATATTACTAATAAATAATAACTTGTTATTAGTGGCTGTTTAAAAAACTTTTAAATGGAAATAAGATTAATCTAAAAATAAATTCTTTATTTTTCAGTGAAATTAACAAAAAAAAAAGGAGCTGTGTATATTTTATTTTCCCAGCTTTTGAGGACAGTTCTAAAAATGTCACTTAAGATGAATGCACAATATTGTTCCATTGTTTTGGCTCTAGATGGCTCTGCCTGACCTGGGGCGTTGGGCCAGCTGACCTCTGGAGATCCTTTCCAACCTCAACCATCCTGTGCTTCTGTGAAATGGTCAAGTGAAAAGTCAAAACTTTTCCTAAGTATTTCCTTCCCCTGCTTCAAATTAATCCACCTAATTTGATCCTTGAAGTCCTGAGCTCCTCTGGTGTAACATAAGGTACGTGCATGAGATTCTGACAGAAAACTTTCAAACCCAAGGATATAACACTTCCTCTCCCATTCCCGAGACATTGCTGTTCTTTAGTTTCAAGTACTCTCTCCACCCCAAGAAACTGCATCTGCCTTAAATCAACCACTTCATGGGTGGTGGAGTTTTTTTAGTTGGTTTTGGTTTTATTCTCATAGAAGGGGATACAGTATCAAAGGAAATAAGCACTGAAGATTTTTATTTCACATAGTCCTTTTTCCAATTTGAAAAAATTTAACCCCCAAAGACACACTGCCTAAATGTGCTATGGTGATACCAGGCAATAAATGCAATGCAGATATATTTTTCCCCCTTCTTGCCACAGGTAAACATTTGTTCTGCAGTGTTACATTTCTATTAGAGCATTTTGCAGAAGGTAAGGTTTCCACATTACCCAGACACTTCCATACACCCCTAACTTCCCACTATTCAAAACACGCAAACTGAGATAAATTGGGTAAACGGAACTATTGACATTCATAGGAGAAATTTTATTTGATCCTTAAGTTTTGTATCTTTAACGCCTTGTTTTAGAGAATTTTAATTTAATCATGTTGGAAATTTAATCATTTAATCATATTGGAAATACTTTTAAAGCCTCTACCATGATAAGATGTGTTCTCTCTCTTTTGTCTCCTTCTCCTTCATTGTCTTTCACGATAACGCATTGTTTCAATCCGTAATGTATTGCTGCTATTGCTCATAACACCTTGAGAAAGAACAGGATCAGGGATTTTTTCAATAGAATAAACAGAAGCGAACTCCACTGAATGTCACCCTCGGGGCAACAGGGAAACTAGCTTGAACACAGAGCAAGCACTTGCAAAACATTACAGGAAAGTACATCCATGGATGCCTTTAAAGGGAACTAGCTAAGAAAAGCAAATGCAAGAACTTTATTGGCAGTATATGAAACTATACTGTAACTCAAAGCTGGGTATCAAGGTGGCTTGTGTTTTAGCTTACAATATATCATATGCTATATGGCCCTATGCAGAGAAAACAAAAACCCAACAAAACCCTCACACTTTTGGACAACATATGTTCTAAATGTCTTTGACTGTTTCTATATTCTTCTTGCAGCTTTTCTTCTTTTAGTTGCTTGAAGTTATGCCAATCTCAGATCAACTAAAGAGATTTAAGGAGAGAGAAATCTTACAGAATGAATTATTTGAAGTAGGATGACATCTCCACTCAATGTACAGAATACACTAGAAGCTTAAAGAAAACACAAGGTAAAGGACACCTCATTCGCATTTTTTATTGTAATAATTACTATTCTTTTTGACAGTTTGAAAACAGAAAATCCAGCACACAGACCACAACAAGTTAGGTAAATTTCAGTACTGCTCATGATTTTGGCACTGGCATGATAAGAAAGTCGACTTAGTTTTAATTTTTAATTACATTGACAAAAATAATCACTTCACTGGTTGATCATTCAATCTTGTAATTTTATACTTGGAAATATAAAAAATCTTCACCAAATCTTGTCTGTCACCACAAGCCCAGTGGAAGTTTGTTTCCTAGACTGGTAAGTTATCTTAATGAAGGCTATTCCACTCAATGAATCCCATCCTTTGGTAAACACGACCTACAAAAAGATTTTTACTCTTCAGCAAACTCAGAAGCTGAGAACTGTCTTGTACTGGCAACTTCCATATGTCACATAAACAGAACAAAATCAGTAAAAAGCCCCATTTTTTAAAGCCGCAAAGCCTCCTTTGCTTAAGAAATGCGGCATCACGTGTCAAACTTCAAACCATTTATTAGCTCCTTTTGCATTGAGGTGAACATTGGTCTTGGGTGTAGTAAGTGAGATTTTACACTTCTATCAAAGACTTACACTTCAAAGTGAAAGAAAAGGCATTTAGAGTGACAACAACCAACAATCTGTTCTCAGGAGCTGACTCCCAACATGAAAGCACCCCAGTAAAACCCGGTACAGAACAGAGGACAAGCTGCTAGGCATCACCACAAGCTAGACGGCAGTTTTGAGAAATGCCCTCTACACATCCAAGCTTCGTTCTTCAACACTGGCTACTGCCACAGCTACACTTTTCCTACTACATAATTATTGACACGTGGTTGGAACAGAGGAATTGATGAAAACTTCCTCTTTTTATTCCTTATTCAATAGCTCCCAGCGTTAATCCCCAGCTGAAGAATTGAAATCAGCCCACCTTCCTGATACTTTATTCAGACAATACTACTCTTACTTCCAAACATAAAATATTTTGCATCCAAAGCTTTGATATGGTTAAATATCTTATTCTTAAACTGAATGCATAGACTTTTCTTATTTGCCAGTTCAATATTAATTAAAATTTTAAACAAATTAATATATTAATATTAAATCTGCCATATTTTGCATGTAAACAATCACCAGCCACACAGAAAAAAAAAATAGAAAATTACTGGCAGAATCTAGTCTCTAAAACAAGACTTCAGATGTTTTCAAAATCCAAAATTCATTATCTCAAAACCAAGGGTCAGCAAGAAAACCTGTCTCAAGGGTAATGGCCACCCATGTTCTGATAGACTGCCCAGAAAATCTATTTTAAGAAAGTTATTAATTATTATAATTATTATAAATCTCCCTTTCCTCAATAGCCTGATGGTGATATTAAAGAACGGATGCAGTCCCTAACAACACTTGCTAAAGTGATTCACCACCACACTTTCCTTTTTGCATCATTAAGATTTTGCTGGGGATTACATGAATCACAAGAGCTTTATGTAAATATTTGAAAATAGGTTCAAAATGCACTGCTAGAATTTTGTTTTATCTTACAGCACATTGCCATAGTCTGGCTCCCTGGTTGCAAATACCTGCAGAGAGAATAGAACGATTACAGCCACACTCAGCTTGTGAAAACTCCTTTTCAGATAAACTAGGTGGAAGTAGTGCTTTTGATCCAAAGTTCAGGTCCCAGCAGGGAAACATTTCTGACAGATCAGCTGGGTTAGCAGGCTCACCACAGCTGCTACATGGATGATGGCAGAGCGGCAGGAGGAGCAAGTGTCACGGCACCAGACTGCAGTGCTGCTTTAAGTCACAGGCCAGTAAGAAAAATAAATCTAAAAACCTTAAATTTGAATACATTCAAAGCAGGAATTTATTAATCTGAAGAGATTGCTGTTCCTGGATAAGGCATTTACATAAGATTGCTGTTCCTTGATTACACATTTACAAATCAACTCACAGCCCAGCTTTATTAACAGGAAAAAAAAATATTTACCTACTTCTGTGTACTTACCTGTGCTTATTTTTTGCAAAACCTGCTAGTAGAATGGGTAAAAGCTTGACCAAAAACTAAGAACAGAACATTAAGCCATCTAACATGCATCAAAGGAAACTGGTTATGAGTACAAATGGAAGACATGCCACTTGTGAATGTTTTATTTACTATATTAATACAACCTAGCATCACTGCTTCACCTAAATGGTGCTTCATGAGCACTTTGATTAGAAGAGGGTCTTAAATTCAACAATTTCTTTGTAACTGAGAAAATAAAAGCCGGCCAAAGAAGCTACTAGATATTATACACACAATTTGAAACACTCCACGTTTTTGGTATTTGTTCACCAAACTTCAGAAGCACAAAACAGAATCTTTTACTTTTGTATTCCAAATCAGAAACTGAGCTCTCTAATGCTTAACGTCTTAAGAGTTGCCATGGTAAAGCTCAGAGTTTTTCTACAGCTCAGTATTAATATTTGCCAAGCTGCTCAGTTACACTCTCACAAAGCTGCTCGAAGAGACCTGGTCCTTCAAGGTGAAAAGACTCAAGTTTAGGCTCTGCAGGCTCGAGCAAGCTGCTGTTTTCTTCATGTGGATTGCAACAGTAGTGGCACTGAAAGCACAACCACCTCCTCTGCACAGCTTCCACCTGGGCAGAAATTTAAGAGCATGATGATTGTAAAGCACTGTCCTTCTCCAACCAAGAGATTTTAGTATCAAGAATCCTCTAAACTAGACCAATTACTGACTGAAGCTGAAATAAACTCTGACTCCTAAAACTACATTTTTGGACACAATATTGAGAAAAACAGGAATTTCAGCTTGAAAGCCAGCATATACCTAAATAGGCACCATTTTTTTCTACATTTAGTGATGGAACAAGTGTATTTGCAAGTATGTACTGGTCAAGCATATCAAGTTATTTCTTGGATTAAGGTCCAATTAGCTTATTTTCCCAGTTTATTTGTTTTGCCAAAATACTTTTCTCCCATTCATTTGCCTTCTTTATTACAGTAGTCCAGAGTAGGGACAATATCCTGAAGAGAAGAATTAAAAACAAAACAAAAACCCAACAAACAACTAAAATAAAAAAATTGAAGTTGGTGAGTTGTTTAAGCTGACACAATTTTCAAGGTATCTATCTGAACTCTGATTATGTAAAAACCAGTACAGTAGAGACAGCACCTGCATGGCACCTTAGAGTTCTGCATACTAGAAGTAAGACAGGCCTGCATTTTTTGTGTTTCAGGTTGCATATCAGTTTTGGGATGTGCCTCAGAGACTTCAGTGGCCTGAATTACAGATGCAGTAAAAGATGTTAGTTAGACTCTCAACTGCGCCAACAATTCACTGGCATTGAAAAAAATGCAGTGAATCAGATAAACCCACCTTAAGTCAAAGTTGGTGTAATAGCCCCACTGACTGCTACATTTTTCACAAAATAATAGTTTGAAATATGATTGTAAAAAACTGGAGAAGTATTTGGATACATAGAAAGAAATTAGTACAATTCAGCTTGCTAAAATTTTACAGTATTTCTGGTTTCAAGGATAAATACAAAGCTTGACATACATTCCTCTGTGGTGGTTTTTTGAAGGGTAGATGTACAAGAGGCATGGAAGACACAATGGAAAGTAGTCTTCTACTGAGCAGCAGAAGAGCCTTTTATTCTCCCTGTGAAAAGCTGCCTGAATTCTGAAGCTAAGATTGAAGCAGCAAGCAGGAGCTTGCACACGGAAGGGCTCAATTTGTGAATTATATAAGAATTCACAAAGTACTGGGCAGGATCCAGATGTAACAGTGCCAGTTGCTTTCTACCATTCCTTGTAGTATCATACCTTTACTAGTTAATAGTGGGTCACAGAGCAGCGGGCTCTTGTCAAATGCTGTTTTAAGAGTGTTTTGCCCTAAAAAGGCCTAATGAAGCATGAAGTGAGAGATTTGGGGGTAGTGAGTATGGTCCAACAAAACCTACCTGCCCTGAATGAGTGAAAAAGCGTATTTTAAATGGCCTCCATTGGATAAGATAAAGAGTCACATGAGCATTCAAAACAGACATAGCACTCAGGACAAATGAACAAAAGCTCTGCCACATGGCTGGGGTATGAACAAGATGCCAAACAAAACTCTTTCTTGTTACCATTCAAAAACTTTCTGTGTTTAAACTGAGAAGTTCTTTTGATTCATGTCAAAGACATGACTAAAAGCTTGCCAGGGCTCATTGCAGTGCTCCTTCACTTTCCATTAGCAGTCTCTTGAAGCACATGACATAGTGGTTTACAAGACAAAAACATCAATGCACAGAATTTAGAATGAAGCCAGGCAGAAAAAAAGGAATAGTCTGTCTTAAAAAAGTGAACCCTTAACTAGTCCAAACTGTATCCAGTAGGTTCTATGAATATGTAATTATCTCTGCCAGATTATGATACCTAGGGGATAAGAAATAAAATATATTTGACCCAAGAGAAGGAATTTAAAACAAACAGCTAAACAAATTTTGTTAAAAATTGACTTTTCAAGTTTTAATGGAAGATGAAATAAAGGGTAAGTTAGGTGTGCTTGACATTGTAAGAATATTTTTCGTGATATAGTAAGAATATTTTTTGATGCTTAAAGAAACAGATTGAAATGAGTGTATTGGACAGTGTTCAGGTCATTAAGCTGTGAAAATGCCAAAGCAATTAGGGTAATATAATCAAAGCTTAATGAGAAGTCCGAGTTAACACTTTTGATTATTAGTACACTACCTGAAATGGTTTTGAAAATGTACTTTTTGGTGCTTCTTCAACACCATCTGAAATCTGTTCCAACACTTGCGTCTTGTTCTGAAAAAGCTTAAAACATGTAAAGAAGGAACAGTTGTTTTTCTACTCCTCTCGTCTCACCTTTGCCATTTTCTTGGATGAAGAACCCCAATCTCCTCCCAACATAAATGGAAGCAAACTAGGTTTAAACATTTGAAAAGATATAAAGGTTTATTAAATGAATCCAGATTTGACAGATATTACATTAAATTAAACAGCAATAAAGTTTTACTAGGGTTTATGTACAGATCACAGTGATTTTCATTGTGCAATGAGGGCTGACTTTGTAACTTTGAACAGTACTTACACATGTGAGCTACAACAAGCAACCAGCAACACACAACATTAGCCCAAGTGAACCTCGCAAGTCGAGCAGTCCAAACTGATTATGCAGCACACAAGTGCCTGCTACCACTATCACTACTTACTACACAGCAGAGTATTTATAAAGCAGTCAAGGTTTGCCATAGAAAAGTGCAAAACATGGGAAGTCTGTACACAGTACAGTACAAAAAGGAATCATGCTACAGTCATTGAAAGCTGAAAAATAATTCTATAGTATAGGAAGCACTGCATCACAACTCCTCTGAATGGCAAGCAGATGGGCTGAGGAACAGCCATATCTTCATTGCTTTCAAAACTGTAAAATCCCTGTTCATCCATTTAAACATAGTTTAGTACCTATATTTGATCCATAACAATGACTTTCTACAGTGGAAGATCACATTAGTTAAAGCTCAGTAGCACACATATTCATTGATCAAGCTAATTTACAGGAAAATCTACAGCATGTTCTTCATTGAAATCATGAAGCATTTGTATCATTTGGTTACAAGGCAATTGAGTTTACAATTCATGTTTATCACTTAAAACCTCAGACTGGGCAATTAAAAATATATATATATATAAAACTCAAAAATAAAGGTTGTTTTTTTTAATGTTAAACATTCTTGTTCATTGACGTAGAATACCAAAGGCCTATGGGCTCTCTTGCAAGACAACAGTCCTTATGCAACAGTCTATACACAAAAGTACACATTAACAGAAAGAATCAAAATAAAATGAACTCCAGAGAACACCCTACTTGAATAGAAACTAAAAAAAAAGTTCTAGTCTTCTTAAAAAATCCATAAATCCAGAGTTCTTAGTGCAGAGTTTACCTGCATGAGCACTCAGACAGAACTACATTAGTGGGTCATGAAGTCCCAGTAAAGACTTAAAATAAAGCAGACTCACTTGTGCAAATAAATAAAACAGCCAGGTAATAACACCTCATTAAGTCCAGGACTGTACAGAAAATAAGTAATCACTTACAATAATGCTTCAAAAATGTTTTGATTTTATTTTTTAGTTCGGTATTTAAATTAAAAGAAACTGAAAGCAGTTTTGTACTAGAAAGCATGCTGACGAGGTCAGTAGTTAGGTGCATGTACACATGGCTCGGAAGCAATGTAAAGTTGATATATTATCATTATCAATAACATTGTATTCACTTCCTTAGTCTCCATCATAATGAGTGTCAGTGCATCCACTGCCAGCAATGGATAAGATTCAGAAAAAGAAAATCCACTGTCTCCTGTTGTTCAAGCATTCAAAACTTCTAACTGCCACTGTTGCAAATTACTCAAATCCAACTTCATTTCCTCAGATCTGAAGACCTAAACACAGAGCAGCTTTGAAATTTGAAGAAAAATCCTATATTTAGCACACTTACTTGTTGCAATATGTAATTTTTTAAATAAGAAACTGATGTTGTAGTATTCAGAGTCCATAAAATACCGCAAGCTTGCACATTAAGAAAACTCCCAAACTGTTTGCTCCCCCTTACACAAAGTAGAGCTGCGTTTTATGTGTTTCAGTTTTTCCAACTGATTTAGAATAACTAATTCCACAGATTACATATAGTGGGCCAGATTAAATTTTCCAAGAGAATAAGGTAGTTACACTCGGTTAAAACTGTAATTTCCTATGGATTGTCCTGTATTTCGTTACACATTCCTACACAATATTTACTGAGAGGCAGCTGGGGCCATCAACTTGCATAATATCAAGACAGCTTTGTGATATTTTGGAATTATCATTTTGATTTTGTTACACATTGTGCATTTTTGCAAAGAGTTATACAATCTAAGTAAGACCTGCTTTATGAAGAAATAATCTAATACCCTAGAAGTTACAGGTTCTCAATAGCACTTCTGTACTGTTTGAACAAAAAAAACAGAGGTCACTTTCCACAAGGAGACTCAGAAAAGACTGCCATAAAATCATAAATATGGTGATTTCAGTAGCAATTACTAGAATGCCGATTTTGTAGGCATTCAGGATTTAGTTCAGAAAACCAAATCTTCGGCTTACATTTCTTACCGCATTTCAGATTAAAAATGTGGAGTTTTTGGGAAAAAGTGTCTGTATGATCTAATTAAACAGTATTACGTAGAGCTATGAGTCACAGTAGTGGAACTCCAGAGAGCTGATGTGCTCTGAGAAAAAAAAAATTGGTCTAAATACAATAATTTCACTAGAAGTTATCTAAACCCACAACATCTTAAAGAATGTAATTGCTTTTCATAATTGAAGCGCTTCAAGATCAACTCCCTTATATTAACACAAGTATCACAAAATGCAACATGAAAAAAAAACCCTAAAAAATATTCTGACTGGTAAACAATCCACCTTCATGTTTCTGTGCATTCATATACATAGATAAAACATGTGCACATACTGATATTTAGTGCTACTTAAAATGAAGCAATATTGCAAATACTTCCAAAACACAGTGTGCTCAAGCTGCTAGAAAGATGTTAGCACAGGATGAAAAAGGAGACTCTGTGTATCTAAGGTTTGAACCCTGTACATATGAAATTGCTGGCAGCAGGGACTAGGACATTTGCAAAAAAGGAGGAGCAGAAAAATAAGGCTGTATTGTATATTCAGTCTTCCCTCTGATACTCTGAAGTGCCCAGCATTCAACAACTATTTCACTAATGAAAAAGGTCTGTTATGGCTCATGCTTTACATTTGGAGAAAACAAGCTTGTGAGGGAACAACTCCTGTCAGAGCCAGTTAAAGCCCTTCTATCAGGATGGACTGACTTGCATCCTTACAGAGAGTTTTCACGTGAGTAATCTCATTTCAGACAGTGTATAATCACTCAAAATTCTGGTTTGCAAAGAGACATAATTGTAACAGAACTTCATAAATTAGCCATTAAGATGCATCTTAAACAACAATAAAACACGCCTTTGTCTTTCTGCTTTCAAGTACTATGGTTGTAAGTGTGAGGCATTGGAAATTTTAGGTACAAATCTTTTTTAAAACGTAATTACTTTTATTTTTTACAAAGAATTATAAAATGTATATAAGATGATGAAAAACTCATTTATCCTTTTTAAGACTTTTATTCCTAAAGAACTTCTTGAAAAACATTATTTGAAAAATAAAAATCATAGACTCTGCAAAGTACAAAAATTTACATCTTTGCACAATTCCTGTGCTTTAGTTGTACTGTATTCATTATATACATATATACTAATTTGTGCTTTTAATTACACAACTTTAGTATAAACTTATAAAATTAAGTCTATGAGTTAACTATGCAAAAAGGATCTGGGAATAGCAGGAAACTTAATTCAACCATAAGTTAAAAAAAAAACAACCTAAAAATATCATTTTAGTTAGTCTACTTCAGAGCAGACTATCATTATTACAATTTACTAAACTAAAGTCAAATGTTTACAGCAAAAAATTATTCCTGCCTGCCTCCATCTTTTTTGACATTTACTATATACTAATACACATATCTGAATGCAGTATCATTCTTAGCCACAAAGAAAATCTTCATTTATATCTGAACTCCGTCATTCTTCAGACTTGCTCTTAGCACTTCAACTTCCTTCCAGTTTCTAAGACAAAAAAAGAACACAAAACTCATGGTTGAGTATTTGAACTCAGTAACAAGTATCAACCTACCATAGTTATAAGAGAATATACAGGATACAGAATTAATCTATGTTATTCCTCCAAAGTCTGCATTCTTAATAGAAAAGCCCTACAATTAAGAACTATCACATTTCCTTATCTGTCAAATCAATCTAGGTATTTCTCTTTAACACATTGTTTTAGAAGATTTAATGACAGAAGGACTTATATATCTGTATGCAAGTAACCCTTCATCACTGTAGAAAACCAAAGCCTGTGAGATAAGTGATCTTTGTCACTTCACAACCCATTATGAATCAGAAAATTTAATTTCTGCATATGGTTCTCACTCACATATCTGCAATGTTTTCTAGGGCACTCTTGACATTTGGACATACCTTGTCCAGTGCAGATGTTACATTCAGAAATTCTTGAAAATTTCTAGATCTTTAGGAGGTACCGGAGGTGTCTTGTTCCAGTCATCTTCAGGATAAGCTTCAAAATTGGAAGTATCTCCATCATTGGACACTTTGGGCACTATGGGAGGCTAGTCAGAAGAAGCACAACAAAAATGTTAGTAGTTTCCTTAATGAGCTCCTCTCCATCATACTAAAGCAGAAATTCTGTAAAAGATCTATTAAACAAATGGAGCACAGACTTACATTTCACCTTTTCCCTAATAATGAATGGCATGAGAGAGAGAGAAGCTTACAACAACACATACACGTTCCCACGCTTTGTCAATTTTACAGTTAAGTAATGTGGTTAAAAGACACTTAGATAATTAATACACTTACTACAGATATGTATTTTATTGAGCACTAGATTCTTTTCAACTAAGAATCTCCATAGCAGCATATGTCTGCTACCATACAGAAAGAAAAAAGCCTCCTCTTCAAAATTACTAACTTCTGTCTACCTACTATGGTTTTTCTTAACCTAGCAATAAATTCAAGCAGGTAAAAAAATTGCTTCACCATAACCCATTTCACAAGGATGGCTATAGAAGCAGCTTAATTCAAATGGATTGTTTTTATGAAACGTGAAGGTGCCAAGAGAAGTATCTGTTTTCTATTTGTTTTCTCAGAGGATCCTTTCAATTTCTAGTATTGCTCATCAGCTTCACAGTACCTGTGGTTTTAACTTAAAACTAACATTGAGAGTACTCTGCATGTCCAGCCACGGACTATGAGATAAAGATCCTTTCAGGAACATTTCATTAATTGCAGGTGTTAATGAAGGGCAAACCCCTTTTCTTCTCTCAAGGGACATTCATCTCTCTATCTTCTCCTCAGCAGCCGAGAGCTTAACTATCATGCTGAGTCCAACAGAACGCTTTAGAATGAGAAAACCTTATGGACGATCACTGAACTGGCTCAAAGTTATACCACAGAGATAGAATTGTAAAGTACGGCAAAATGCTATTCTTCATCTCCTCAAAGATAAAAGTCTGGCTTCCACTAGCTCATGAGATCTATCTGATCTTTTGGGCTGCTCAAAATTATGTCATCATAAGTAGGTTTTCAATGGGAAAGCATGGGTCCCTGTAAGACTGTACTTCTAACCTTCAGCCAAAAGCAGAGTCTTAATTTTGTGTCTGGCAGTCACAGTAATACTGCCCAGATGCTGAGGAAAATGTGCAGAATCTGCTCTGCCCCAGAGAACTGTCTGCTCCACTGTGGGCAGTGCCTGGTACCCCTCCTCCCTGTAAGCATTTTGGAAGAAAGAACAGTTTTGTGAAGTGACACACAGCAACAGGAAACAAAAGAGAGAAAGGATGATTGTTGGAATAATTTTCTCTCTTTCAGCCATTAATATTATTTATACAATACTGATATCTAAGACCTTATTAGGACAATGAATCAATGCATCATTTGAACAACAGACAAATTCATGCTTTTTACAGGGAAAATGAAGCATTGAGTGAATTATTTCGTATTTTTGATCTCTTCATCAATATAAATTGTGAAAAAAAAATCTGAAGAATATAGCTGCCTCTAGAAATAATCAAGTAAAATTCTGATCCACTTCACATCCCTACTCTTAAGTTTAATTAAGCAGCATCTCATCTTCTAAGAGCTTAATGTAACCAGGTTATCATCCAGTTTGTGTTCTTTGCAGGTTTAAGTAAACAGAATTCACAGTAAATAGCTAGAAAAATGTGACTTCAGCACAGTGCATATACATAAAATATCAACTGGGTGCAGTAATGATTAAAAATAAAACAAATCCACACATTTAAAACACTGTAAACTTATTTTTCCTAAAGAGAAAAGTCACCTACAGCTTTATATTAGATGTTGTTTACAAGAATACATCAAGAACATTTTAATCTCATCTCTCTTTTTTTTTTCTTTTGCAAGAACTCAAGGTATCTACCTGGAATTTAAGTGCAAGAAACTAATGTAAAGGAAAGCAAAACAAATGTTTAATTGGTACTTGATTGACTGCATATGGCAACCCAACCTCAGTTACAGAAAATCACTGCTGTAAGGAATTGTATAAGTTAGAACTCAGAGGAAGGAAAGAAAGGAGTCCTTCTAAAGGACTTTAAAAAGCATTTTGCAGTGTTGATAGCTTTTACAAACATTTGCCATCATACAAAACTAGAATTCAGTGCTGTTTAAAAGTATGTTAGAATTACATCCATAAATCCTTCTCTTTCACCTTCCCTATTCCTCCCACTCCCATATGCTTTACATTTTATTAAAACATTTACCTGAATTGAACTTGGCACAAAAATTTAAAGCCCAGAGTAAAATACTTCCATAAATGTAAGGACAAGGAAAAAAAGAAAAAAAAATGGTATCAAACCAACTAGCTACCAATCTCCTCCACCTCCCCAAATAAAAAAAACACTTTCAAAACCCTAAACCTGAAAACCAAACTTTGTATTAACTAATCAGCTTCAGCAAACTAAAGCAGGGATTTTTTTTAGATTTTTCGCATATAGACAAAAATGCAAATAGACATTCATACAATTAACTCTGCATTGCAAAAGGGCAAAATGCATTTAATAATTAAGTGTGCATATAGACATGTGGTCATACACACACAAACACACAGATGCAACAGCCAACAAACCTTCAACAGATCAGCTTAAATGAACAATGATTTCTCCTTGTGATGTCCTATACAGTATTTGCAGAATGTACCTTTAGTCTCCTTTGAGGTACAGCATCCCAGTCTACAGACCTGAACCAACGATGTCTCTTCACATCATCTGCTCCATTCTTTAAGGAAAGAAATCAAAATAACTGTTTTGTAAGCTACATGTATGCCAAACCATGTATTTCATTACAAGGACTGTGATATCAAAGCAGACTAACAACAGTCTACCCTTTTTTATTTCTTTCAGGTGATAATCATTAAAGATTCTAAAGGGTAAATTCATAGTGTTAACTCCCTAGCAGTTCCTGAGTTCTAGCAATAAAACCCAAATATTTTTGATTTGGGGTTTGTTTGGGGATTTTTAGCATTCTTCTGACACAATGGAGATCAAGAACAGGCTTTTAAGTACACACAAAACCATTCACTACAGTCCTATTTACATCTGTTTTTTCCAACATTTTAGACAATGCCTTTTATTCAGATACACTTTCTAATTCTTGCACTATAAAAAAACCAAAAAAAAAATCCTGAGGGTTGATGGTGTTTTAAATAAAAATAATGTCTGGGAAGCACATCATTTTTTCAAATATTACAGACATTTGATGCTGACAGCAAGAGGTTCTCGGTACTGTTATGAAAGTAAATATAGTAAAACATTTGTTTTCATTTCAGATATACAGTTAAAGGTGTATTTGCCTTGTAATGATTATTCTCTCTGGGGTACCTGTTTTGATTATGTACATAAGAAACAAAAATGTCTCTTTTTTTCATTATTAAGCTTGTTTCAAGCACAGACTCGTTCTCAAGGCAGTAAGCACTGGGGAAAAACAGCTGGTTCTCTGTCTCGGGCCTGATCACAACACAGCACTCAAGATTATACCACATACAGCTCCACAAAATGAAGCATATCACACATCTGGGTTTTCTCAGATTTATGTGGAGTGGGACTATCCATGCTCATACATAATGAGGCATCAAGGAGAACAGTATCACCTAGTTCCCCCCAAAGCAGATCTGAGTGCTTCACCAGAAAATGTTCAATGGGATTTACATCTTTTTAAACGAATTATGATCATGGAAAAGGATCAGACACAAGTCTGACCTACTGCCCCCATCCCAAAATCTGCTTTTAATTAGAACTGGTTTTGATTTAGGCATTTTAATCAACTGTAGGGAAAACCCCAAAACAAACCTAAGCAAACACAGACTGAAAAAAAACCCCCAAAACAACATAAAAACCAGCCAAACATTTCCCAAGCCTATGTTTGAATAAATCAAGATTTGCTTTTGTTCTTGTTTTCTTTCAAAACTGTCCAAAGATATGAAAGTTTTCATGGGTAAGTGAGTTTAAAAATTTTCAGCTTAAGAAATCCTCCTGAAAAGCACTACAAAGGATTCTGAAGGGTAAGAAAAACATTATTTCCCGTTTTTTCTTACTAAAGTTTGTGCCATAAAAGACTCCAAAAGAAAACACTGGACAGCTGGTTAAAGCATTTCTACTTATATCAATGCGTTAAGAAAACCCTGGATGATTGTGCACCTTTTACGTTCTTCACCTATGTTTACCATTCAATGTATCTTGGGCCAAAAAGCAAACCTCTAACACCTTTCACCCAGAGAAATAAAAATTTCAGATGTCTCTAAAGAAATGAAAGATTATACAAGCTAATTTCAGTACCTACTGTCTTCATAAATCTGTTCAGATTAGGGTAATTCTTCCTGGTGGAAGAGTATTTGACTGTGCTTAATCAGCCCCACCAAGACAATGACCAGATATCACAGTACTGCAACAATCCTTATACTCCTAAAAATAATTTTTAAACTTCAAATTTCATTAGTGCTTCTTCCAGGATTAACATCTCCACAAAACAGAACCAAATGAGCTGGCACCCTGTACTACAGGACTAAGTACCATGTTTCTGCTCTAATCTAGGTTTTCAAATTAATGAACTGGGCAGTGGTGGGGAGGGAGGGAAGCCATCATGAAGGACAGCATTAATACAAATAGGAGAATGATTTTCAGAAAAACATAAATACACAGGTTAAACTTTTCATCTAGGATTGCATAACCAAAGTAATATATGGGAAAATGTATCTGTTTCATGCTTATAAAAACAAAAACTCTGTGAAGAGCTGGTCTGTATCTTCCCTACAGAATTCTTTCAACCTTGTTCTGTGTTACAACAAAGATTTTACACTGACCTTCATATTTCCTAGTCGTCTTGTTCTGTCAACCACAAGCAGCTTCTTAATAAGGTCTCTAAAATAAAGAAAACATGTTCTCTGTTAAACAGAAGTAATTTATATTTGACTGTCATACAAATGTTACAGAATATAGACATACTTCCCTTTGACCCATTCATTTCCTCATATTTTAAGACATTTAAGAGTAAACAATAAAAAAGAATCTAACAGAATTCTTGCAGATTTCTTTTAGACTCTTCCAAGACACAAAGGAAAAAACTCTCTCTCTCTCTCTCCTCCCTGCCCCTCGCCAAATAGCACAATTTCTTTCTTTGTGTTTTTGTATTTTGCTGGGCATTCCAAATCTCAAAATGGATCTCCAATCTGTTTGTCAGAACTTAACATTAATATGAATTAAAAAGGCAGATAAAGCTGCACCCTCATCTTCATGTCAAATATCCAGGGAAACCACGGAAGAGCTAGTCATCTGCTTAGAACTACCAACATCTACAATTTCATTGAAAACAAAAAGCCTCACCGAGATACTGGTTCATTGAACAGTTCTACATAAAGCTAAATCAACATTTTAAAAGATTAACAGAAGTTTAGAGACATAAAACTCTTCCATTTCAATAGCAAAGTACTTCAAATATTAAGCCCCAAACAACTATAACATAATCTAAAAGTATCATAATTTATGGAATTAGCTTGATTACTTATGAGTTGAAAGACAAATATGGCTTCATATTTCTAAAAGCAGTTACGTTTTATCTCAAAGATTATTTTGCTATTTAATTTTAGAAAAATGCCATTCTGGACTAATTGCATAAAGTACCAATGACAAGAAGGAACAAAAGTTTAACCATCCTTATTTCTACAATCTCAAATAGTCCTGAGAGATGACATACAGCATGAAATGCTGGAGATTAAAGAGTATGGCTGGTTCCAACTTTTAACAATATGAAAGGTTAAAAAAAATTCAACACTTTTATTTACAGAAAAGAACACAAACATAACAATGACACACCTGCCTCTCTCCATCCCTCTCTCTCTACTATCGCCCCCCAAAATTAGCATTGTGTCACCTATCCTTGAAATCATGGAAGTGCATGCAGAAAGAACATATGAACTGAATGTGCTAGACTGTTTAAAAAGCTTTTGACAGGAATACAATTCTAAAATCCAACCGGAAAAAAAATTCAATTATCAATTATACAAATAAAATAGTCCATGTAGAAAGCAATTTTTAAAACTCTCACGATTATTCCAGACAATCAATATTTGAATAAGATTAAATCATGTGACCAAGTCTTCTTAGAGTCACCTTCACAGAAATATCCCTTTTTACGCTACAAAAAAGACCATTCCTTATGGAAGAGGCTACAAAGATGGCTATAAGCACACTTTAAAACAGAAGTAGGACTAAAAAGAAATCTAGAAACCCAAAAAGAGATTCACAGAGTTTATGGCCAAGGATACTTTCCTATTCCTATAAAACCAGAAAACATTTAATGGATCATTCTTGGCTTGCTTCAAAAATTAATCATAAAACAGTTAAGGGATAAGCTTACTTGGTGATACAGTGTTGTCACTAAAGATGATACTTGCTGCATTGGACAGAAGAAATATCCATTGAATTGAAACAAATAATAGATGGCTTAGTACTTCTTTATTACATTGGTTCTAAAAAATCATTTAAAAACTATCATAATAAAATTAATTCAGTAGATATGTTGCTGTATGTACCTGGAGAATCAAATTCTACATGAAGGTCTCTCCAGACCAGCAAACATTAAAATGCTGTAACAGTGACATTTCCTTTGGAGTTTTCCAAAACTGGCTTTGCAAAGAAAAATTCACAGAGGCAGAAAAAAAGAGTGACATTCATGCAGCAGGAAGGAAAGCAGAAGCGGTACAAATTCAGAAAGTAAAAAGTACAGGAGGGTAATAGGGGGTAGGTGAGTAAAAAAGTGTTAATGCCCTTAAGCTCAGGTAGTATATATACCTAGGGAGAGAAGTGTTCTCAGAGTTCAGAAAGTGAAATAGTTTTGCTGCCTCAGAACGGAGAGTTAAAACACTGTATTAAAACTAATAGTTCTGACAGAGTCTGGATGTAACAGGACCCAATACAGTCTTCTTTCTGGCTGAAATACTGGCTTATTGGAAGAAGAGAGAGAAAACAAATGGGATAGAAGTAAGGTAGGAAGCAGACTGCCTTCATTGGACAAAATAACCTTGGCACTTGCTTTAAGCTAATGATGCAGAGATGTTCAAAGACTATCCAGTTCTGCATATTGTGATTTAAAATAAGGAAGAGGGGCTGACAGCCAAGACACTGTGCTCACAACTCACTGCAGAAAGCAAGTGAAGCCACAGAAGTACTGTGTCTGGCAAGACACGACAGTGATTGTCCCTCTCTACTTGTCACTGGTGAGGCCACACCTAGTGCTCCTGTGTCCAGTTTTGGGCCACTCACTTCAAAAAAGGCATTGGAAAGATGCTGGAGCATGTCCAGAGAAGGGCAATGGAGCTGGTGAAGGGTCTGGAGGCTAAGTCCTACTAAGAGTGGCTGAGAGAGCTGGGATTGTTTAGCCTGGAGAAAAGGAGGCTCAGGGGTGACCTTATCAGTTTCTATAACAACTTCCACTATATTGGATGGGTTGTTAGTGATGATAACCTAATTTGAGCTGTTCCAGCTTCTGGTCACAATATTGTACTTCAGTGCACAGAATACTACGAGAGATAATCAGTTTTCTTGCCAAGACCAATTGGATTAGGAAAACTAGTCAATAAGACTACACTAAACTGGAAACAGTTTGGAGCTGCTAAGAAAAAACTCTTACAAAGAGACAAAAATATGAGACACTAGTCAGCCCAAGGCGATGCAGACATGCTTCATTCAGTGCACTCAGTGATTCAGTGGAGGCTTGAAAAAAAAAAAGTCTTTCTCGAATGATTAGTCTTGCTTTTATCTGTTTACCCAGCAGTGACAATAAGCAAGTGACTCTCTAAGGTCACCATCAAAACATCATGAATGCTTCCTGTCTTCACTCCCTCACTCATTCACTCAATTTTATCTCTGGTTCTTAAGAGAAACTTCATGTTTATAATTGCATTTCCTCTGTTTTAATGTTTACTAACAATTATTTCAGTTATGGACTTTTTAAATAGGAAAAAAATTATTTCATCTGCAATATACCTTTAACAATTGCAAAATACTGAGAATTAAACCCACATTACATGTATATGTAATACTGCATATTGAACTGGGCCCCTGCTACCACAAATTTAAGTTGATTTTACCCTAGAACTTCTGAAGTACCAGAGTTCTTTCAAGTAATTATGCTGAGAGTGATTTAAGTGGTATGTATCTATAGATAGAAACAGTTTTGGGTTCTCTTCCTGCTCTCCCAATCTTTACTCAAATTATCCCCTCATATTTCTCCTCCTGACCTTCTTACAGTACAAGCCAATAGGGCTCGCACAAGGTGGAAAAGCATTTAATACCCCATAATACACAGAAAAGAGAGTCAGATACTGTCTTACAACTGTATCACCACCTTGAAGGCTACCAGATATATAAGTTTATTTGGACTGAAAGTGTAAATGTAATATAAAATATTTTCCAACATGATGTTTCAGAAAATCAGAATCTGAAACCAGGTCTTCTAAAAAGGTTTTTCAGAAACAGTGCTCAGGAGGTGTTTAGAATAGAAAGGACAGAGTTGGGAGTCATGGACTTACTTTACGTATAAATCCAAATGCCTCGGGAAATCTATTTTGCCAGCAAGAATCTTCTGATATATACCAAATGGATTGTCATCAAAAAATGGAGGAAACCTATTTTAATACAGAACATTTTTGAATGTTAGAAAAGGAAGTTCTAAAAATCTTACAAGCAGTATTATGTTATAGCAATTACCCTCAGAAATAATTGATTATGTTGTTCTTTTTGGTAGGACACCACCAATGAAATACTATCTTGAAGAATAATTTAAGGCTGCCATTGTAAAACAGAAAACATTTTTGTACGCAGCACACTGAACGCAGAATTAAAATTTAAATATAACAACAGAATGGAAAAATATAAAATTTTTACATAATTGCAGTAAAAATACAATTTATGAAACAAATTTTCAGTGTTATAAGTAAAAAATGCTTTGCCTTTATCTCTAAAACCCAGGGATATACTCTCCAAAAGAGCGTTACCATTTTTGATCTTGTCCTGTAACTATAGGCACACCCTTATTTACCAGCTTCTGTCTAAAGTGTTAAAGGACCTTCACATGAATACATTATCCAGTTCAGTTATTTGTTGTACTTGAATTCAAGTATATGTCTTGCTAGATAAGGTTTTTGAAACAGACAGACTGCTCACTACTCTCCAAATGCAGGTGCCTCTCTGTGTGAGACAGATAAAAGTTTTCATTCCATAATGTTCCCCACGATGAATAGTGAATTAACATGTAATTAAAAGTCTACATTTATATTTTCTACGAAGTTCTGTATGAAGTTATGAGCTAAGCGAGAGACTACTTCTCATTGTACAGCTACAGTAAGAACAGAGTTTGCTGCTGCGCTTCCCTTTCTAGCACAGCACACCCCCGACTGCTGCAAGAGGTGCAGGGTACGGGTGCATCGGTACATGATCAAGTGGATTAGCATTCCCTCTGAAATACTGTAAAATTTGGCCACAGAAACAATCAAATTCCATCAGAATAATTAAGTAAAGGTGTCTGTAGGCTTACGGTAAAAAGAATGTAATAATTCAAAGCACTGAAAAGCATGACTAACCTATCTGTTTAGGGAAAGACTAAAGGACATTTCTTGTTTGTCAAGAAGTATTCAGAAAGCCAGAGTACTTTCTTTATAAAAAACTACTTTCCAGCTAACTGGAAAGTGGAAGAATCTCAGGAATAATACCTGTGTTACTGAAAATTCCTGCTTTGACACTAAAGAACAAGGAAAATGTGACTGCTATTTGACATGCACAAGTTTTTCCCACACAAGAAAGACTATAATAAAAAGGTTTTTTTTAGTCAAGCAATATTAATATCCTTCACATTCTCTACAGCAAGTTGACAAACTCCATTTTCTATTTGTTATTACCTATTACAATCTATAAACGCATAAAGCAATTAGAATTATATTTCGTAACGATGTATTACAAAGCTGCCAGCTGCAGTAAGCAGATTACTGTACACTACTGAGGTGTGAAATCAAGAAGAACAGAAGTACATATAATTTTTTTTCATATTTACATGTTTAAATTGCTCTTTGCTTTCCCAGTTTGAAAATCCAAAATTACAATGTCTAGAGTTCTTGAGAAAAATTTAAATCACGCTCGGCTATATAGTAATTTTATGGAAATTCTGCTTAAAGTGCATTCGAACCGTATGCAAAATTAGAACAGCTTTGAAAGATTACAGAGTTTTCTTATAGACAAACCAAGTAACTTGATTTTGACGCTTTTTGTAAATGTTGACCTTCAACACAGCACAGATTTTAGACAAAACAACGCAAGTATTGTGCTGGAAGCTACCTAATAAATCTAAAAAATCCCCTTGAGTTTCAGACTTTCTTCACACCACAACACAAATACAAACAGCTGCCTTCTTTTCGCCAACTGAAAAGAAGCTACAAAAAATATCATCTCTGTAAACGGGAGAACAGCTGCAAACCATTCCTTTTGCTAACTGAAGCATAACAGTGGCATGGACATAAGTCTCAAAGACAGTCTGAAGAACAGAAACTGTAAAACCTCAAGGGAAAACACACAGGTCTGAGAATATGAAACTGCAGACAGGAACCATTACCTACCTAAAATGACAGACCAGCACATCATGTATGACCACCAAAGCAAAAACAAAAAACACAAAGCCCACATTAATACACAAAATTCATATTAGCTACATATCTGGTAACAGTACAATTACAGCCAAACATATCTAATGTTAAGTAACAAGTATATTTTTCTCTGCATTAAATTTTAACAGAACTCAATTACTCAAAATAAACAGATGTTCCAACTCTTATATTGACAGTTTGTTCAGCTTGTTTAGATTAACTCTATGAACTTGTTAAGATTTCTTCTCACCCTTGATTATCCCTGTTCCTTCCCCTTTCTGTATCTTCCTACGTTAAACCTAATTGGGATCTTGCCTTAAACCTAGTTTGTGCAAACCAAGAATTCCATGGGACTCCAGAGATTGTTAGGGAAATAAGACACTGTAGAACAGGAAGGTGTGGGTTTGTTTGTTTGTTTTTAGAGAGGCCATTTCCTTACACACATCTCTTGCAATTCTTTTCAATTGCTTTTGGGCTTCAGAGAGACTAACTTCAGGAAATAACTATCAAATGTCTTACGTTAATTTACTTGCAGACAATAACTTAGTCCTGAAGTCACATTTTGATCACCTTCAAAATATTTTCAGATTTCTTAAATCGTGGAATTTCGACGGATAAACTTAACTAGGACTGTTTCTATAATAAAAGCCTTGATAGTAAATATCTAGCCACATCTTCAGCTGGTGAGGATAAATGCTTCAAAACACTGTTGCCAAGAACAGTAAAAAGCTGATAAAATGCTAAAAGCATACACTCATTGTGACAACCTTCCTGTCTACAGGAAACACATACAAGCCATAATCCCTGCCCTCCTCTAATCCACTAAAAAAAAACTCCTAAGAAAGAAGTAGTTTCTATCTATACCCCCATCTTAAAAAAAACCAAAACAAACAAACAACCCCCCCCCCAAAAAAACAGAACTCCAAACACAAACACCCCAAACAAACAAGCTTGTGTGGAGTCCCCATCCCAGCTTTGGAAAATGACTGAATGCTGCTGCGTTTTATTTTTCAGTGTTAGATGGAGTCCCTATCCAAAGCAGCATTCAATCATTATGAAGAGCATGTCTATACAAGTACTGCAGTAAAAAACCTTAGAAAATCACACACAGCAGACAGCTGCTCTGTCAGTCAGCCTATATAAAACCTCACTTGCCTTTTAGAAAAGTGTAATCTATCTCTATTGGTTAAAAGTCTCTAAAAGCTAAAGTGTTCATATTAAGCCACCTCCCTCCCATCCCTCCACCCTGAAATCCAGGTCTCATCCCTTGAGCCAGACTGTCATGACATAGAAGATCCTACATAGAAACAACGGCAGCTGCTCCCTTTTTCTGTGAACAATATATACTGGTCATATTTCAGTAGAATATGCAGCAGTCATACTTCAGTACCCTTCAGTCTTGAGGTCTCAATGACTCCAAATATCTTGCTTGATTACCACCTGTAATCAGCATGTTAACTTTGTAAACCACGTTTCTATTAGTGGTCTAGTGGAGAGAATCCTACCAACATCTCCATAAGGCACGCAAATAAAAAATGCCCAACATCCACTCACACCGAGACAAACAAGACGTAACAGAGAATGGTCCCACTGAAACCCGTGGCAGGAAGGTAAATCACAGCTGGGTGACTGCAGCACCGGCACTCATATTACAGCACCAGACACTGTTATCTACAGTCTTCCTGCTGTCTAGGACTACGATTAGTGGCAACAAGCCTGCTGGGAATCTCCTCTTCCTTTCATCTCTCTGAGAAGGTCTCTTTTGACCAGTTTGGGCTGCTCACCTTAGAGGGAGCAACGGAAGAAAGGTGAAGCCTGGTCTCTGTACAGATCAGCCTACATAAATAACAACTTCATATTAGACCAGACAGCCAAGCCTGCCTGGGTCACCCAGCAACTATTATAAATTTTTATTGCTTTTCTGTCCACAAATTGCCTTGAGATTCAAAGTCAATGCACATGCAAGCCTCCAGGGCACTAAGAAAGCAAGCAGTGGGTAGCAATGCTGTGCTGTGATAAAGCTGTGCTGCATTTGAGTGGACTTCACAGCAGTGCTTGCAATGGATTAGAGCTCTGAAGGGACCACCCCATCCATCAGGGGAACTACTTGCTCAGGCAAACTTACGACCTTGTCCAAACACTGGAAGAGTCACCAAAGTCACTTTGAAATGGCAGTACTGCACAGAGAAAAGGATGAATAAATCCAAGCAAGGACACTTTGCTCTGATCATTCTACAAAGCTACAGATTTATAAGGAAAGGCCACAGAGGACACCTCACACACCTGGGGACCAAGAAGGCCTAGAGTGCACTGAGCCAGGTACCAGGCAGAAGCTCTAAGAACTATGAAATTAAACGGATGACATATACTACGTTTCTTCAGAAGTTATGAAAGCCTTGCTTTCATCTGCATTTGTCCTACAGCACCCGCCACGGCAAAGCCAAGTGCTTTCAAACATCCCAATCTTTTTTTCAAGTATCTTCAAACAACACAGCCAAGACAAAGAAAAGGAAAAACATGCAGATGCCTAGTTTAGCACACAAGCACAATTTCACATTCTCTCTAAATCAGTTATTTATTTTACTGCAAATAATATTTATTTTTTGAAATCAGAGCAAATTGAGACAATTACTTTTATCTAATACTAACAAGTCATGAACAGTTAATTATATTAATGCCAGAAACTGTTTCTTCAGTTTAAATTTGTATCTTCTGAAAACATTGCTTATCAAACAAATCCCAAAACATCAAAAGGAAACTGATTTCAAAACATTTGAGGAAACTGATTTCAAACAGACCTATAAAGCTTTTCCCTGTTCTTTTTCCTCTGGTTTAAAGAAAACCAGTGCTCGGTTGTAATACAAACTGTATTAATAAAAGTCTTCCTACTTGCCACTGTGCATTTTTACAGACTAAAGCTCCCACTGTAACTAGGATTTCCCTATGCTGAAAATTAATTACAAAAGTAGTCGTGTTCTTTACCCTTTAAATATAAAGGACCTTGTGAATAAAAATCTAAACTTCAGCAAAACCTGAATATCCAAAACAGACAAGGAAAAGAGAAGCTATTAAAAAAGTCTTAAGTAAAACAAAACAAAAAAACCCAAACCAAATAGAAAACCCAAAATCAAACCAGCAAACAAAACCAACAAACTCAAAACCCTAAAACATTCCCATAACAGTGGTATAGGTTCTTTCGTACAGCTTCCCAATTCCTTTCTTCAAAGGCAGAAATTAAACTGGTGTATCAATAATAAATTAAGTCCAAATTTGCTAATCTAAATATTGTAAACAGAACTAGCAAATAATTCTGTATTATATACTGTTGCTGTGATATCGTAATTATCACTTACCCTGACAACATCTCAAATATAAGAATTCCTAGGGCCCACCAATCCACAGCTCTTCCATGGCCTTTACTTTGTATAACTTCTGGTGCAAGGTACTCAGGAGTGCCACAGAGAGTCCATGTTCTGGGAGTAAAAGAAGGGAAAAAAACCACAAAACAAACAACAAAAGCAGATCAAAGTGAAACTGAAATAACAGTAATAGCAAAAACCAAACACACATATAAGAAGTATCCAACATATACCTATGTATTTACTGTATAAAGAAACACAGAAATAAGAAAGGCCTCTACAAGATCTAAAGAGACTGCTCTGATGATGTTCTCCAATTCTCCTGGAACAGAGATATATGCAAATTAAGAAACTTCCTGTCTGCAGAAAATATCTGTGCACGGAGTTTCCCAGCTGGTGGTGTGGTACTCTACCCATTAGACTACACATTGCTTTGAGTTATTAACAGTGTTTTTCACCCTGTAAGCTGCAGACCCTGGGAGAACACGGACTACTTCTGACAGGCCCAGCAGAAGACAAGCTTATTGGCCTTTTCCAGCAAAATAAAGTTTCATTTAGGAAAAAACAAGAGAAGGAGGGAGTTTTTAAAGAAGTAGTAGTTTAAATCAGTGAAAATGAAAGATTTGTTTTACGATCTAAGTAAAGTTTTTCAGATAGTATTGAAATCTAACCTGTCATCACTTTCACAAAAGCCATTAAAAGGGAAATGTTTTGTATTTTTAGTTATTCAAAATATTTACAAGGTGTAGTTAAGCAAGTGTGACATAAGTAGGCAATACTTTTTTTGATATATTTTAATGTCATTTTTAGCCATAGCTTTCTATGGTATGGTCAGAATAAAACTGTTATGTTGCTAACTAACTGAAGTTCAAATTCTATAAAGACATGAAACAAATTGAAGCTAAGCAGTTATGTTTACAAAGACCAAATTACATTTGAAAAGAAGAATACTCTGAAATAATTTCTTCTAAAAATGTGAAGGTTTCTTTGTACAAATGCCCACTTAGAATTTGCCTGGCTTCGCTCCCTTGATTTAAGTTTAAATGTACACTTGAGAAAAAAAATGCTCTCATTCTGAATAAATTACCCTTCCCCAACAGCAAGCCAGAAGACGAAACTTTGAAAACGTGCTCACCAATTAAAGAGAAACTGAAATCACAGCACAGAATAAGAAAGAAAAGTTTATCACATTTTAAAAGGAGTTCTAGTAAAACATGACAAAGAATATAGTCACAAATGGTCACTGCACATGATTTCTAACCTGCACCAAGAAAACCTCTGAGTAGTTGTGAGAGGAAGAATTTTCTCCAATCAAACTGGTAATGCACTCCTAAATAAATGCATTAAGATGAAAAGCAATCACCTTTAGAAGTAATACTAATTCAACTTCTTTTATTCTGAGAACGCAGGGAAGATGATTGTTCCACTCCACTCTGTGCTGACGCGGCCTCACCTTGAGTCCTGTGTGCAGTTTTGGGCACCACAATGTAAAAAAGCTACTAGAGAGTGTCCCAAGGAGGGCAACGAAGATGGTGAAGGCTCTGGAGGGAAAGCTGTATGAGGAGGGGCTGAGGTCACTTGGTCTGCTCAGCCTGGTGGAGACTGAGGGGAGACCTCATTGTGGCCTTCAACATCCTCACAAGGGGTTGCAGAGGGGCAGGCACTGATCTCTTCACTCTTGTGACCAGTGACAAGGCTCGAAGAAACAGCATGAAGCTGTGTCA
>VZTG01008182.1:49346-144292 GCA_013397845.1 Melanocharis versteri | reverse complement strand
AAAGAAAAAAAGAAAAAATAGAAAAAATAATAACGGATATGTCCCAAAGGAAAAATAAATCGAAGCATTCCATCTGAGGCAAAATTACTATACATAGAAACAATTGCATTTCTGAAGAACAACACATAAGGCATCACTTCATAAAAATTAAAATGATAGAAAATCCACTGTTTTGTTAGTAGTTTGTTTCAGTGCAATTCGCTCTCACTGCTTGCATCCTGCTATGTTCCCAAATTAACTTTTCCCGGTTTCAGCTTCCAGCCATTCCCCACCCTTTTTCTCTTCTGGATTGAAAAGATCTTTACTAAAATATTCGTTAGTCCTTCTTTCTGAGGAAAAACTTGATCTTCTTATTGATGAAGCAAATGGATTGACCTTCTTGGCTGTAAAAATAATCTTCAGGTCTTGAATTATTTTTCTCCTCTTTTTTATGTTCTACATAATTTTTTTCATGTGTAATGCCCAGTATTGAACCCCTAATTCTTATTGCCACCACCTTGCTTGTACAGCTGCAGATGTTTTTTCTCTGCTGAGATGCACAGAGAAACTTCTCTTTAGCTGATCACCAGGATCTTCTAAAATTTTTTATTATCAGAGGGGATTTCAGGGGTTGCTTCTGTGCAGAGACATCGGTTTGAACATCACACAAAATATCCAGAAAGTTCTTATTTATTGGCCCTCCTCCTTCAGCCTTATTCCAGATTCGACAACTCCAGAACACTTTACATCATAAGAAATGGAAAATTTATGTTCTTTTTCCTAAAGCTGTCACCAGGCTTAATGAAACCTATAGGATAAAATCACAGCTTGGTTTCTGAGTTTATGAGTGCATCTCACACTGGAAAGCTTTGTGTTTGCATTTTTGTCGATGGTATATCATTAAGCCTGTGTTATTGGTATAAAATGTACAAGAAGTGTAGTGGAGGAGAAAAGGAAAAAAGTCTAGATTTATATGTAATATTATAATATTTATTCTGGAATTAAAGTAGTGGGTGGGAAAGAAATTAATCATAGCACCAAGACACTTTCAATTCTTCTAATAATATAAATAATTATAAAGAATATGTAGTCATAATTATTTCATCAATTTTGTTGAAATTCATGCATATTCTTTTATGTTTTATTGTCCCCAGGATCTGCCACAATTTGGTATATATCATTACACAGAGCTATCACAAGCCCTTTTTTACTTTAAGATGGAAGAAAGGGAGAAGAGACTCTGTTAAAATGCTTGCGCTCTGCTTTAAGGAAGGTTGAGTTCAAAGAGACAAAATCTTGTTTTCAGGGATAGGTGATCCAGCTATACTGAGCATTATAGCTCCATCTTTCTTCTCAAGCTGAGTATTGCTTAAATTTAATGCAAAAAGTCTCCAGGGAATATTATTTGTTTTCTGTTACAACATGGAAAGAGCATGCAAAGTGCAGAGTGAGAAAGAGAATCCATGTTTGCACTTAGGAACATAAATAGAATTGAAATACAGTTTAATATGCATTCTGCAATGCTTTATGCCTAGCAAAGTTTTGAAAATACTATCTCTAGAATGAAATGCTGACTTCTTCAAGTAGAGGGTTTATCTCCGCATAAATGTAATTCATGGATTAGCGTTTCGTTCTCAACAGAAATGTGTTTTTTAAGTGACTCTCACAAGCATCCCCACTTACCATGCTGTGGTGGACATGCCAAAGCTGTCTCAGAGCACTTCTTAGAATCAAAGAATGGCTTGGCTTAGAAGGGACCTTTAAAAAACAGCTGGTTCAACCCAACTGGACTAGGAGGAAAATCTACTTGAGTGGGTTTAGTTTGGGATGAAAACAAATAAGAAGATTTCCTCCCAGCAGTGATTTAGTGTGACTCAGGTGCTAACAGGCAGCAAGTCCATGGGAACAGACTAGAGCCAATCTGTGGCCAACAGCCTGAAAATACGTGTAGCATGAATCTAGAAACCTCAGTACTGACTCTGTCACCATAAAAATCTTTTGGGTCACACTGAGACACAATGTAGACCTAAAAATGTAAGATGCACTGCAGTAAGAATAACAACAAATAATGTGGTTAGTAAATAAATCTGTACCCATCCACAAGGTCCACCTCAAGCGAGCTCTTACAAGTCCAGCTGTGAGAGCAAACACTTTATGAAAATATTCCACTTGTCCTTTCTGTTCCTTTTGACAAGATCAGCACTTTCTGATTATTGCATATTTCTAAAACTCGGATTATCCCTCTCTATGTTCTCAGTTGGGGTTATGGTAGAGCATGAACTACAAATTGTTTTGCTATAAATTGTATCCATTTCTAAGACGACTGTCAGAGTATGTCAGCCTCCTGCTCACTTTTTAGAATGCAAGGAGGTTGTCACTGGTAGAGAGGATTGTCAGTTTTGTGCTGAACCTGGCAACACTGCATTGACATCAATATGTCCTTATTCAGCCAGGTACTGGGAAACCAAAAGGCAGAGGAGAAAGATGCTGGTGAATACAGAGCATGAGAATAGCAGACAGAGTATCTATCTACTGCAGCTTTTACGAAAGACCTTCACTCATGAAAATGCGGAAATAAACTGAAGAGACAGTGAAGCCCAAGAGAGGTTTGGGGTTGTGTCACAGGATTATGTAGGACATTTTTTCTCATACATTTCAAGATGGAAGAATATCATGCAAGTGTTAGTAGTGATCTCAAGGTGCCAGGTCAAAAACAAAACAAACAAATAAAATATGAAAATTAAAATAAATGGACAGGAAGATAAGAAAAGATTTATTCTATCTATAGATATTCCTTAAAAGTATTCCAATTTCTAATTTACAACATCTTTACAATGCCAGCTCGCTGAAGCTCTGCAGAAGCTGAGCCTCTGCCGCGCCGCAGCCCAGCAGCAGATGGAGCTCACGGCTTGCGTTTGAGTCGCCTTTTCCAGGCTTAGTTTCATTTTTTGGTACCTTTCCTTTTGCCAATTAAATACATATATTGCAGTATTAGCCTGTTGAAATTTAGAAGCAATTTGAAATAGGAAAAAAATTTGAATGGTGTTTTTCACACTAAAAAACTGTATTTCCTTTTGGGCTTTCATGGCATATATGTAATTTACAAAGCCACTGCTGGTCTTGTTCAAAAACCGTAACAATTGTTTTTTTCCATAGCTGATTCAGGCTCTAAATGAGATCACACCTGTAAAAGTTTCAGAAAATGCACTTCTAATAAAATTCAGTCTTTTATTAGAAGTTAATTAGTCATTAATTAGTAAAAAGTAACTATATTATTGGTATTATATCAACTCTATTATGTAATTGGTTTCATAGCAGATTTCATCCAAGGTTTAACCTGGTTTGATTTGCATTTAAAAATACTGTTTCAGATGGTTTTTTAGTGCAGAGGATTTGAATTGCCCTTCTTATTTGCACAAAAGAATTTTCACGTCGCTTTAAAGAAATCAGACACATGTTTGGCCCAAGACAGCTTATAGAACAGGTGGTAGCATCCTTTTATATGCCATTTTAGCCAGCATGAATCTTGGATCTCAGGTGCTCCAAAGTCTCATCACTTGATTGTTTGCATCAACTGACTTAATTCCTAGTAAAACACCATGTTCCCCAGCTCCAGGGATATAGTCTGGCCCAGGGGGTTTGCAATGAGGAAGGCGGGACGTGGTGTTTGCAGGTAGGAGGAGTTCAGAAAAGAAACCTGAGGGTTATGGGATAAGGTAAGGAATAAGTACGAAGCAGCCTGACAGTGATGCCCTTACAAAGGGTGCTTTCCAGAAATGACTGAGAGGAATGGCATCAGCTTTCTGCTTACAATGGTATTTAGTTTTCGTGTTGAATTATAATCAGAAATACATAAGCCATATTCAGGACAAGGACTAGAACCTAAGATTTCCATATTTACAAGGGGAAGTAAAGGGTTTTCTCCTAATGTGCAGGGAGCCTTTTGCAAGCTACTATCTCTTATCACCAGACTGGTCTCTGCAAAAAAAAGAGTGTATTGTTTCTTCTTTATCTGAGAGTTGTGGCTTTACCAAATTTTTAGAAGTACTTTAGCAGACCTCATGTTAAAGTACCCTTGCAAAGCACATTTGTTCTATTTGTTCTAAAATTTGGGGTTTTTCCTATTTGTTCTATTATCTAAATATGTCCTTTTATGTAAAGACAGATTGTGATCTCTGAGGAAAACAAAACTGCTTCCTTTTCATTAAATTAATAATTCCAAAGGCACAATGGTGAAAGTTATAGACATACTATGTAGCATTCCTGGGAGAATGTGCTGAGAGAGCAAACTTAGTGCCTCTGGAAGCTCCTTTTTCCTTCAGCAGCAAATAGACTGTGGTCAATCTCTCTTAATCTCTCAGGAGCAGAACTGCTGGGAGAAGTATCAACTACTTCTGGAATCAGGTAGCAGACAGAAATCATATAACCAGCTTGGTCATATATATTTCACAGAATATACTGGAGAGGTCCCTTAGCTTAACCTATTTTGATTTAAATTTCTGAAGAAACTTCAGACTCTCTCTTTTGACCTCCCAGGCAATTATCTGGTTTAAAGAATTTCCAAAGAGTAGAACCTGGCAGAGAAGGAAAACCCAGCTGCCAGGAGCAGGCTGCCAAAGGTTGCCAAGCTCTGTAGTGAGTAAAGGGTACAAAGAGAGCATGACTGGTAGGGAAATTGAGCTTTTCAGCCTAGAGAGACAGTTATATGAATGCTGAAGCCAAACATAAAATCAAAACAGATAATTCAGCTCAGAAAAGCCTACTTAAGTACTATTACACTAGACTCCCTGCAAGGATAGTCAATTTTGAAAGTGCCTGCTGTGTGGGCTTTTGAGCCAGCACAGGGAAATTCAAGTAGCAAATGGGCATGAAACAGGATTATGCATTTTCTCTTCACTACCACCATGCTTGTGCTCTCCAGCTCAGTCTATTTCTCTGTAGACTATTTGTTTCTGCACAACAGTTTGCCTCCATGAAAAGAAGCATACACAGCAACCAATAGCTGAATATCACATTAAAATAATTCAACATAAAGTTTTCCATTTTTTCTGGTTTCAATAACATTGAGTAGCTTTGAGTTATAGCTGTATTTGTGATTCGAGATTCACATCTGACACCTTTGAGCAGAAACATGAAATAGTAAATCCTACAATCTTAAATTGTTCAGGATATATGAAGCATATTACAACAGTGTACACGTATAGCAACATTAGAACTGTTTTCAGAGGAAAAGTCAGTGTAGACAGGGATGACTCAATGTAAGAATCGCTGAAAAAGTATTTGAATGCACTTATTCTGCAATTTCTTTTTTCCTAGTCCAAGAACCTGTGGTTAAAAACTACCAGGAGTTTTCACACAATATTCTGTACAGTTTCATGAACACCGCTCCATTTACACGGAAGATTCTTTAAAAGCAAACCTAAAACATATCTGTAAATATATAGATTATGTGTTACCAAGACTGACTTTTACATTTATTACCTGGTGATCCAACCAAGCTGTTTATGCACCTGCAGTAGGATGATGCATCTATTTTTAAAAACTATAGATATAGACACAGATTATATATATCAAGAAAGAACTTGATAAGTTCTTAAGTAAGGAGCAGCAAAAGGATACTGTTCAAGAAAGACAGAGGAGCAGCCTGTCTAACTCCAGGAGCGTGGTTCCTATGCATTGCCCCTCATGAGCATTTGGACTGACTTTTCTTATCCCAGCAGGAGCCAAGCAGGTTCTCAGCTAATCCTAGGACAGGCAGCAGTTTGCACAGCTGCCTCTGACTTCCCACAGCCATAGCTGAAGTCTTTTGGCATCATTGAAAGTCCTTATATTAACATGAGGGTGAATAATGCAGTTAAACAGTATAACTGCTTTTGAGACAGCCTTCTCAATTAATTCTGTGCTGTCCTGAGTTTGTGACTTTAATGTGCAGCACATCTGCAGGTCTTCAGAAACATCAAAGCATCAGTAAAAACAAAAAAGCCCTTTAAATTATCATCCATAGATAATACTACATATCATGAGTATGAGTGTTTGAAAACTGGGAGTGGCATCCACAGGGAAGTACAATTTAAAAAAAATATTTCCATGCTTCTTCATACAGGGTCTTTTTAGTGGAAATGCTTGCTGTAGTACATATTGGTCGCCACTCATGGATGGCACGGCTTTCATGTCCCAGCTTGATGCACAGCGGCTTTTTTCTCTGCCTTGCTTGTGGCAGAAAAATGTTGCCTGAAGTTTTACTGCCTTACCTGCTCGAGAGTGGTTGCTCCTATTTGCAACAAGATTTACCAGCACTTTAGGAAATTAGCCAGTAAGCTTGTAGGTAGCTCTTCCTGTAAGAAGAAATAGGAACTCAATTGCATAATCAGTCAGCATCACTGTTCTTTCTGACAAAACAGAAGAGAGGGAAAGAACAAACCCATGGAAGTACAAACACACCATCAACATTTACCCCTGTGTTCATTCAACTTGTTCCAATTACAGAAAAAGCTCTGGTGAGTCTGCCTGTACTAAGAGCTCACCCAAGCAGTGAGACAATGGAAAACTGATCCCCGTGCTTGGAAGGATGGTTTCTAAATACATCCCCAAGGCTTCCCCAAGTTCCGCCCTCACCAGGGACCATTTCCCCAGCACTCAACCACGGAGCAGGGTTCTGTCATCCTACATCTCTGTCCCCTCACCACATCTCAAAGATAGTGGCTGTTACGAGCAGGTCTAGAGCTAAAATTTTTTTACTCTAAGAGGTGTCATTCACCTTTAAGGCATTTAACACGCACAGTCTGTAATTATGAGAAGAACCTTGGCCTGGCCTAGAAAACACTCATGAAGGGAGGAAGAATATGGCCTTTTTCAGAGTGAGAAGACACAGTCCTAGTAGGTGATTAACTAGAGTCACAAAACCATAGATCATGAAGAAACCTCACGTATTCGAGTGTATGGCCTCTTTCAAGTCCTGGGGATTCCTGCAAGCTGTGAATATACCTGAAATATTAAGTGTGATTCTTACCTCAGCACAAATGCCTCCTCCAAGTGACTAGTTGCCTTTCCTGAAATAGTGCAAGTAGGGGAATTACTTGGACAGGATTGCAACTTTTTCCTCCTCTCTTCAGGAGAGAAGTTGATATTATACAGACCAGATTCTAAGTTTACCCCTTTATCCTATACTTGTCTTTTTCTTTATCTCCTTGGCCCTGAGGAATACTGCTCCTTTCAAACTCTGATGTTTAATTGGCTTTTTTTCAGTTTTATGCCAAAGGAAATAAGCTTGCATGGAATCCCTGTCAGTAAAAAACAGTGCACACTGAAAAACTTCCTCCTGCTCTAGGAAGAGCTCTACTTGATGTCAATGGCATTTGTCTGTGAGATGAAGATCCCTGTTCAGAGCCCTTCCCATTATCTTGTAGCATAGTGAGGGAGAAGTTATATCCCTCCACAGCTTCCTGTCATCACTGCAGTTGTAAGAGCTGCTGCAGCCTGTTGGTGCCCACTTATAATTTTTGTGAATGACAGCTGGATATGAAAGCAGTGTTACGTTCATCATCATTTTTTACATATATTGATCACATCAACCCTAACAGCTTGCTGAAAACCACCTACAATTTTCAGTGTGTATTTCTAATCAAAACCAGCAACAAAAATTTCACCATCAGAAATTATTCACAAGCTACTAGGAGAAAACTGTTGTCTCCCACCTTCTATTCTTCATTAAAATCACTGCTTCTGTCAGACCTTGAAATTCCTTAGGTCTGAAACTGGAGCCTAGCAAGATAATAATTATCTCCTATCAATTTTCTACTTGTCTTTTATCCCTGCAAATGTCACATTTGTGTGGAAGGACAGCAGAACACAATGCATGTAGGCAATGCTGCAACAAAGGTCTGCGGCAGCTCATTTCCCAAGGCTGAAAGTGAGCACCTTGAAACAAGGCTCTAAAGGCACCTGAACAATGAAAAATGTTCAGGCACTCTCTCAGCATAAGAATGGCCTCACATTTGGGATTCCTGAATGAAAAAACATGAAGATATATCTGTCAGTGTCTCACTGGTTTGATGCCTATAGTTTTTATTCTATTTAGGGGCTACCACAAGCACAAATCAGGAAATAAATACAGGTTTCACAGAATAGGAGTTTTAGCCTATCCTCAACCTCCATCATACCCACATACCCATAAATTCTCAGGCACTTGTCCCTGCCTGGAGGCTGGAGAAAGGTGGAGAGAGGGTGAAGAAGGATGATCCACTGGAAGAGCAAACTCTTGGCGTGGCAGCCCTATATCAGCTGCCCAGGGTAGATGGTAAGCTGGGGTGGGTGTCACCTCCCACCTCCTGGATGTCTCCACTTCTTTGAACAGTGTTATGCTGCTGGAGACATCGGACACAAATGTGGCAAGCAACTAAAAAAGTCTTCTGTTGTCAGAAAGTTAGGGGAGGATTCTCCTCCCAACACTTTAAGTTAGCATAAGCTGTCAAGAGGTCTAGACTGAAACATCAATAAAAGATGAGGCATTAAATGTGGTTAATGTCACGGCCTCAGGGAGAAGTGTGTCTGTTCTCTACCACTGTACAAGATTCCTGTTTAGTGTTAGATGGGCAAATGGCTGGCACCCATACCCACACAAATTTTGAAGACTTTCCTCATGAAATATTAGTTATCCACATCACAGCCAGCTTCTGGCTCCTAGCAGGGTGGTCAAGTCCTCTGGCAAGCTCCATCACTGCACCCACTCTGGTTGTGCAGAGAACTGTGCTGTACCGAACCACACAAACCTAGCCACTTCCCTCTTAATGTCTGGGCTTGCATTCCCACTCAAAATGAACTTAAATCTTGTGGAAAAAAATGCATGAGAAGTTTTCCTTGGAACAGAAGTCTCAGTTTTCCACAAAAGATGTAACAGTAATGCAGCAAAGGTCCCCAAAGGGATGAATGAGGAGCAGTTCAGCCCCCAGCAACTGCTTCCTCCGCAGTTGGCTCTGAATGCCAACAAACAGGGGTGCTTTCTGCTTATGCCCAGAGTCTTGGTTAGACACACATGGAACAGAATGGCAAAGACAAAAACAAAATGTATATCTTTTGATTCAGGCTAAGTCTGAGCATTTTCCAAGGTGCTTTGCCCCTAATTTCTCATACTTACTTGTCTCCCAATAATGCCTCTGATTTCTAATTCCAAGGAAGCTAAGGCTTTTGCCTGTTTCACTGTCTAATAAGTAATGCACTAGTAATGTGGAAAGGATAAAACTTCAGGGTCACAAGCCATGCTAGATCTGTGAAGAGCTGACATCACTGAGAGCTGTGTGTGTGGAACAAGGACAGTACATAATGGCTCTCTCAATGATGACTTATAAATGTTTCTATTGGCTTTTCATGGATAGGCTTAGTGGTATTATCTGTGTCTTTAACAGAATATTCAAAAAATGAAAAATGTGTCTGATAACCCACTCTACTGAACAGCATGTCCTGACAGCTAGAGACTCCCACTGCACCCCTTCAACTGAAACAAACCAATTTTGCCAATGTCATTTTTCACCAACTGAAGCCTTTTCACCTCATTTTTATCTCAGTGACAGCCCATCTCCAGTAACCACCATTTACACTGACAACAATCTCCTTCCACCACATGCTCCACTTGTCAACAACAGCCACTTTGTTAATATAAAAGTAGTTTCTTGGAATTTTGCTCAGAGTCTCACTCAAGTGTAACCATATAAGATGCATCTTCCTTCAAAATCCTCATCTTCTTTTGCACTGCTTTACTCAGCCAGCTAAGGATCTAGAAATTAAAGCCACATCTCCTCTTCCAAATATATTTAGTTGTTATCATAGAATCATAGAATGATTTAGGCTGGAAGGAACCTTCAAGATCATGTAGTTCCAAGCTCCCTGCCATGGGCAGGGACACATTTCACTAAACCAGAGCCCCTTCCAGCCTAGCCTTGCACATCTCCAAGGACAGATCATCCACAACTGCTCTGGACAACCTGTTCCCACGCCTCACAATCCTCACAGCAAAAATCTTCTTCCAAGTATCTAATCTAAACCTGCTCTCTTTCAGTCTGAAGCCAATCCCTCTTGTCCTGTCACTACATGCTCTTGTGAAAAGTCTCTCTCCCGCTTTCTCATGGGCTCCCTTCAGGTACTGGAAGGCCACAATTAGGCCACCCTGAAGCCTTCACTTTTCTAGGCTGAACAGATCCAATTCTCTCAGCCTTTTCTCATGTCAGATGTCCTCCATCTCTCTAATCACCTCGGTGGCCCTGCTCTGTACTGGTTCGTATCCTTCCTGTACTGGTTCATGTCCTTCCTGTACTGAGTTCCCCAGAGCGGAATGCAGCACTCCAGGTGAGGTCTCACCAGAGAAGAACAGAGGGACAGAATTCCCTCCCTCATCCTGCTGGCCACGCTGCTTTTGGTACAGCCCAGAATACAATTGGCTCTCTGGGCTGGAAGCGCACACTGCTGGCTCATGTCCAGCCTCTCATCCACCAGCATGGATGTGTGCATTTGAGGATAATGCAGAAGCAGTGGTTCTCATTTTTGTATTTCTTCTTATCTTATAATTTCCATTTAAATTCCCACAAACCTAGGATGTAGTTATTTAACATCCTTCTGTCTCATTATCCGGTTCTAAATCAGTCAAACCAGCTCTGAAGTGGAGCTTCAGTGTAGGAGTTGTGAAAGGAGAAAGGGAAGGAGCATGGAAAGATGCATATCTTCCGGTGGCGAGGGGTGGATCAGTGGGTAGCCTCTGGATACTGGGGACATTTACTGGGATGAAGGCTGTCCAAAAGACCACTGTTAACACAGCCATCCATCAGGGACACCTGCTCCATATTCAGCTGATTAGCCTGGTCATCCTACCTTCACTTATTTTATCTGTTGTATGTCAAAGAGACATTTCTTCTCATTTCAGAGTCCAAGGCCACGTACAGCAGTTAAAGGGAAGTCAAAGCAGGACATTTTGAAGACTTTGGAGAAAGATTAGATAGCTATACTGATACTGTATAAGCCTGGGAAGGGCAAAACAGGATTCCCGTGTCATCTGCTGAATCACAGAGTCCAGGAGGAGCAGAGAACCTCAAAGCAATGAATCGTGACGAAAAGGGTACTAAAAACAGCAAAAATGCTTGGCACTCCTGCTTACAGACAATATCAACTGCAATGAGAGCCTACACACATAAATAAACACTCTGAACATTAAACAGAGAGTTTTTGCTTATAACACATTTTGTCTGGCAGTCTTTCTGCTGAATGCACTAAGAAATTTGCCTATTGCCCAAAGACCTGGATCCCAGCAAAAGCGCAAAAGCCTGCTTGGAAGGTTTTGAAGGTTTTTGAAGAAACAAGAAAATTGAAATTGGAGTCCATCAGTGGTCAGCTTTTTCCCTCCCAAAGTCTTGGACTTCTAGTCTCTTCCAGGACCGTTGCACATGAAGAGATATCTTCCACTGCTCCTGGTGGATGTAAAAAGGAAATTAAGCATTAGGTAGATTAAAGAAAAACAGAGGACTAGAAAGGAAAGATATCAGTGCCAGACCCACTAACACAAATGTTCCAGGTTTGGATTATTTTCCCACTTTTGTATATTGATTCACTGTTGCAGATTTGTACCTTTTTTTTTCACAGCCTCTGTTTTATATTCCCAGCTTTCTTTCTCCTCCTCTTTTTTTCTTCATCTGCCATTTTTGTACATCGTACTGTTCCTCCCAACACTTTCTTGTCCTCTTCTTCAGGCCAGAAGTATGTGCAGTGCAACAGTTGTTTTCTCTGGCTTTTTCAATCATACAGATATACACAGACAGACAAATCCATATATTTGAGAGGACAAATACAAAGCACTTTATTCCTTCTTCATTAGAAGCAGATGATGATGATAGTTGTGATGATTGTCTTGACTCACTTAAATCTGGGCCCTGACAGCTCTGTCCTCTGTGTAGACAGGTTTTGTCTCAGTGTAAATGGTCCATTAAGACAGCACTGCAGCTCTTCTACTGGATCCTCAGCCCAAACCTCCCTGTATTTCAGGCCATTGAAAGCCAGCTAGAATGTAAGACCAGCCCTGGAAGTAGGCTCGATATTCTACAAAGGCATGGTGTAACCTCACAGAGGTATGATATCCTTGTAGTAGCCATCCAGAAAGTTGCCTCAGGGCTCTGTGCCAGCTGGAGCATCTGGCCTAGGAAAGAAGACTTGTATTGAACTCTTATTTTTTAAATGCTCTCTTGTTGACTAACCAGAGAGGTGGACTCTGGTAGCTGTTTTCAGATAATACAAAGCCTTGCTGAGGCTACTAAAGTGCTTGGCATCATCAAGGAAGTCTCTTGGAAACTGAAGAGTAAGCTTCAGGTGAGTGGCAACTCAGTGCCTCACTTGATAGGAGGAATCCCATCACTACCCATCAGACAGGATCCTGGAGGGACTCACATGTCTGTTACTCCTCTCAGCCCTATCACCTTTCAGATGGCAAATTAAGGAGATAATTAAATGAGCACAAGGACGTTGCATGAGGTAGGAACTTCACTTATCCCAGACACCATGTAAATACGTCTTGCAACTTTTCTGGTCAGTGCTTGTTCCCTTGGGTACAAAATGCTGCTTAATTCATAAGAAGGGGTACTAGCAGATGAAATAAGAACAATTTGTGTCTTAGGTCATGACACAATTGACAATGTCACTGGACATAACACTGAAGCTTGAAAAAGGCCTAACAACATGCCAGAGCAACGGAATAAATAAATCAGAGATGACTTTTAAATCATGCAAAATGAATAACATTTTTTTTCTTCTATAATACTAATGTCCCTGTTCTGAAACAAATTTACATGACAGGCCACAAAGGACTGTTGATATTGTATCTACGGTAGTACACACATAGAAGACTACCTTGAAAAGACTTGAAAAGCTCATAAAACTAGCACTCCCAAAACTATGCAACCCAGATTTAAAGTTTTCCATATACCCTTAATTTTATCTGTTTATGAATGATACATTAGTTAGTTTAATTTTGAAAGTTAGTTTTTCCACACAACCCAGTCTTGGTTGGTGATTGAAAGAAAATCATTTTGTTGGACTCTTTAGCCTGGTTCTTCAGGTAGAGGTCCCAGACACAGTTTGAATATGGTGCTCACAGCTTGTTCACAGCATTATTAGTTTCCAATTGGGATTTTCTCTAGTGCTTGCTCTTTGCTGTATGAGGGCTCAACTTCCACAAGAATTTAGCATTGCGTGATCTCCTCTTGATGCCTAATTAGCAGGACTCACAACCTCTAGTTTGAATTCAAGTACTCTTCACATTATTTTTCGTTAGAGCTAGGCATCAGCAAATGGGAGCCACAAAATCAGCATAAGGGTATCCAGTGAAAAATGTCAAGAATGTGTATGAGGTCCTAAATGAAATTCAAGAGAGAGAGGTCTTAGAAGTTAGATCTTTCAAACTTAGGGGAGCCTGTCTGCTCCCAGTTGGGTAAGATGGAAAGTTGGATGGGACTTCCATTTGGAGTCCTACAAAGGCATGTCCCACACTCCAGTGTCTAAGCAGGGAACTATGCTGTTTATTATCGAAGAGCATTTTCATAAAGTGCCGAGAGGCGTGCAGGTTCTTCACCCCCAGGATCATGCCTGAGGACTTTCTGGGGAAAGATGCAAAGTGGAGCAATTCAAAGCCATGAGAGCGCTTTTTCCACGCTTCTTGCAACTTCATGAGACATTAATTCAGATCACTTTACATAAGGATCTTCAACCCCAGTCTCCATAGATTTGTGCCTGAGTGTTTAACTGCTACTTATTTCAAAAAGTCCTTCCCTGAGAAGTCTGTTGCATTGAGCCTCCAAAATGAGACCAGCATCATACAGGCAGGTTCTCTGCAGGCCTGGAAGACAAAGGGGACAGAAAATAGTCTTAGAATGAGGACATCATTATATGACTGTATATGCCTAGTGACAAAATTTAGATACATAAAGTTACAAAACGATGAAAAGAATTGTATACGCGTTTAGGCATTTCCAGGACGATGTACCAACTCGGTTGGCAGGAGGGTGATATGAGCACTGAATTTAGGCACCTAAAATTGCAGGTGGCAATTATGTCTTACCTATACCCCATTTTAAGTCCTTTTGTGCTGTATATGATTTCCAAAAGGACAGTTTCTTGGGCAGACAGAGACCATGGTGACACACAGACCACATGAAAACATTTGCACGTGTGCATGGTATTACTTACATTTTTAACTTTCTGTTTATGAAAGACTGCCTTTTAATTAGTAAAATTAATGTCAGGAAGTGGACTCAGAAGACATTAAAATCATCTTTACATTGTTTAGTTCATGTGGTCCAACTGAGGCAGCAGGGAACTCAGAAGTGCTAGAGGGGTAACTGCAGGCTGACAGTACCGTATGCTTTGGGGTATTCTGAAGGGGAAAAAAACGTGGTAATATTTTTTATAAGACCTTATTATCTTTCTTTTTATGAAAAAAGTGCATAGAACAAGGCGTAGTGAAGAAGTTGAAGTTTTGTTTCCAATGCGTGGCACACAAAGCCCATTACTCTTCATATAAGCACTATTCTTTATAATGTTTCATATAGTTTCTTTTGTACTGTCTATTCTCTACTATGTCTACAGAACTTCCATAAATCTGCCATTTTCTGCTCAATGCATTGACGTAACTGAGTTTTACCTTATTTGGATGCCACATAAAGTTTGTGTGATTCTACCAAACAACTTTTTGGTCAGAATATTATCAACCCATTCATTGTTACACTTTCAATATTGTATTTCTGGAACAAACTTACGTAAAATCACTAAATAGGGTTAGCTGTTGAAAGAGGTTATATATATCTAATGAAATTTAAGGAGTTAATAACAAATAAAAAATATATGTTTCTATATGCATTTTATTTTTGTTATATTTGCAAAACTGATGTCTTTTTGCAAGTACAATGTTCCACTGTATTTTAAGGTATTCTTGCTTAAGACAAATTAGTGTAATGATTATATTATTATATTAATATAATCAAAATATTTATTTGGCAGAAGAAAATCTGCAGCAAGTATCAGCAAAATTTTTACGTAACTTTTAAAATACTTACTGCAGCTGGACAAAGGAAGCTAACTAGATATCAGCACTGCAGCAACCAGCATTTTGACAGTCCTGTGTCATTCTTGCTAACTATATAATACACTATATATACTAACAATATAAGCATCCCCTTAGTGATGCTCTTTCAGAAATGGATTAAATAGTCAATCAAGTTCAATGGTTTTCCATGGTATGGAATTGTATACGGCATATCTGCCAAAAGTCATTGCTACATATTCAAAAGCATGTTATTACTTCCCTGTTAGGTCTTGAGGACAGACTAGTGTTCAGCTGGTTTTATCTAGTCCATCTTTCTATTTATATTATATTAAGATCTAGAATTCCTATCGCAGTTTGTTTTTATCATCTGAAATTGTGGAATGTAAGTAATCAGAATCCTTTTGAGTCTCATTATTTTTAAAGTTTTCATGTTGATTTTTGTTAGGCAAGAATGGTTTGAGTAAATTCAGGGCTACATCTTTGCCTGGTTGAAGCTAGTCTTCAATTGCCTAAAACTGCCTTGATCTCACAACACTGCAGCTTAATCATAAATTCGAGGAGGCACAAGTCCTTAGTTTGCTTTACCACTGGTAGAGATACCATTTATTGAAAATAGAGTTCTATCTAAAAGTATACTGCACAAGCTTTGTGGAATTTTAATCATCACTTTAGTAGGTGATGTTTACAGTTTGACCATCCTATATCTTGCCATTCAGGACACAGATGTATAAAATGACAACTGGAAAAGAATCTGTGAACCTGGGCCTGCTTTAAAATTCTTTATCATGCTTTTTGTTTGCTAAGAAATTAGAGACATTTCCAGGTCTGAACAGTCCAGAACACATAATGCAACAGCAACCAGGTTACTGAGGAAGACACCTGCAAGAAGATCTTACCTGTGTATCAGTACACCAGGGGATGCTGGGGTTTTTCTTTAGCGGGGATGAGTAGGAAATTCTTTTCTGATTCTCACAGGATTTTATGATACCAAAGAGAATATTCTTTGACAATCTCTCTCAATCTCTATTTGAGTGATCAGCACTTAAAAGCTCCATTTTTTTCCCCACAGAGAGATTAACAATGAAATATTGGCTAAGGTCAATTGAAGCAGATCTATTTACACATTTATTATCAACCATTTTATAGTTTAACTTTTTTTCTACGCATTTTTATTCTTAAAAGGAGAAATTATTACAGGAAAGCATACTTTGAAAACGCCAAACATGAACATTTATAATTTCAGAAAAACTGTATAAATTGTCCCAACAGAACTTTTTTATGTTGATTTCAAAGCACTAAGTTTCTAAGGAAAACTTCCAACTGCTCTCCTTCTGCTCCACAGCTTTGTGTCCCATTTTTCCCATGCAAAAGCTAGCAGCTCTGTAATTAAGCTGTCTGTTAGCAGAGTGGCTGACTCAATTTCTTACCTCTGTTTCATCAGTCCTGCTGGCTCTCCTCTGGTAATTTGGTCCAGCACCTCCAAGGCCTTTTCTATGCTAGGAAACTACACAAGGCATGGTCCTGAGCCGTGCCTTGCAGTCATGCATGCTGCTTAAATCATTAGCATCCTCCCCAGCGTGGTTTTGGTCCATGCCAACCAGCACTCTCCCTGCTGGTGCTAGCTTAAACACATAACAGATAGCTTAAACACACAACTAGGTAGCTAATGATCAAGTGCAGGCCTGGGAACAATTCTGATAGCAATTCTGAGTAGGGACACCCTATTTTGATTGGAAAAACTCTTCTCTTTATGGATTAAAAACCTGTCATGCTCAGGTAAGTCTCACTGAAAGCAGTCAAAAAAACTTCTCCATCAATGTTCTTTCCTATAAGCGCTCAACTACTGAAATAGATAACTTGGGTATGTAAAGAGACCTCATTCATAAACAGATTTTTCTGTAGACACTTTGTCAGAGGTTGCTATCAAAATCTTAAACAAAGTCTGCTCTGTTGCTATCATGTATGTCTTTCTATGAGAGTTGAAAGGCCAGGCTTCAGTAGGACCATCTTAAATAAAAAAAAAGTAAATCGGAATTCATCTTTTCCTTGCCCACAGATGGGCTAACACTTCCTTCCCTCTTACCTAGCCCCATTTGCCACCATGAGGTGTAGCCACCCATCTGCCCTTATGCCATATTTGTAGCTGAGTAATGCTTCTCTGTACTGCAGGAGCTGAGCAACATGTAGGCAACTGCGCTGGAAATACTGCTGCAAATGCCCTCTTTCCAGTGAAGGCTGGCAGCTAAGAGAGGTGTTGGGGTGCTTGCTGCAGCAGTTTGCAGGCCGTTTGGACCTGGACTTATTAAATGTATGTTCACAAAAATATATTTGGTCTTCAGGTCAAGGAGTTCCATCAAAAGTCCGTTCAATCAAGTATGTGCTGCTGCAGCACTGAGCTACTCGGGCACTGGAAATCCTGAAACCATAAGCTCGGTGCTCCAGGAATGTGCCACCCCATAAAACACCTGTAAAGCAATTGCTTTAGTGTTTTTTTCTCACATCAAATGTGGTTGTCCCCAAAATTCTAACAATTGCGGAAGAATAGTTCTGTCACTTTTTCTGAACAATGCCTGTTCCACAGAGGTACAGTAAATAATTTCTTGTCTCTGAATTGGTTTACATTTACACTTCAAAACTGAGGAATAAATATGACAGAGCTATTTGATCTTTGCATGAAAATGGACTTCAAAGCTGAATGTGTATTTCTGTTCATTTTACAGCTACAGATTTCCAGCAGAAAGTGATTATGCCTCTGATTACTGATGCCTATTGTAGTAGCAGTTTCATCTAGTGCTTTTTTCAGAATCTAATCATTGTCTTTTGTATAACAGTACAACAGTACAGAGAGCTTTGCACTACATGTGTAAGTGGCTAGTCTAATTGAAAAACAGAATAAATCTACCAGATTTTTGTAATGCAGTAAATTGTGAATAGGAGAATAAAAATGTCCTCAATGTCTGCATGTGTATTGTTACTTTGAAGCTACTCCCAGCTACCACCACCACAGGATCAGAGGAGAAGCTAACACCCACTACTTTAAATAATTATTGGATTCGTTTTTCTCATTATTTCTCATTCATTCTATTTTGAGCACCACCCCACTTGATGTTATAATTAGTTCTCTGAAAAAACTTTGCAGAATAAATGGTTCTGGCTTTGGAGTATCAGAGATATGACAACTATGTGTGTTAGGCAGAAGAAACAATTTAGTTGTCAAAAATTGCAGTTAAACCCAAGTTTAATTTCAACATTAGTACGAAAGCCACGCATATAAAGAGTGTACTCTATATTTTCCTCCTTATAAGCAGAGGCCTTAGTTGGATGCATAGAATTTGTAGTTATGTTAGTATGTGGTTCATTACACAGAATTTTTCAAAGCCACGTGCAAATGGAACTTCTTAGATTTTTTTGACATCAAATGTGTGTAACCAGCATAAAACGTATGGGGCAAGTTCACCATCTGAAGTAGAAGGAAAACAGTGATGTTTGCTCTAAACATGTCTATTCAAAAGAAGTGTAAGGAATTTCCCTCTGTTCCTCTATAAGCATTTTTAACACACTTTTTTTAGCAGAAGGGCTATAAAGTTCCATACAGTAAAGACCCTTCTGTTCATGTCTTGTCTCATCTTTTCTGGCTTCTCCTCCAAGTCTTATTCAATCTTTTAACTTCTGCACTCCCTGTGCTCCTGACTTTGCATACTACTCATCCCAGAGGGTACTTCCCCTTCCTGCAGCACAGAGTGAAAATGCAGTTTTAAGTCAGAGTCTGAAAGGTTTCTTTCGAGCCTTTGCACACCAAGAGCAGCACCCAGCCAGTATTCACCCAGTAAGAGATACTGACGATGCAGCAATCATTACATTTATGGGAGTGCCATAAGTCCAACAAGAGATAAAAGCCTCCAAAAATGGTTGTCCCTTCTCTCTTTACAAATTCAGTCACAGGGAGGATTATATGCATCAGACAGAAAGAGGGCTTAGAGTATTGGCTCTTAAACACTGACCCCCAACAGACCCAGTCTTGAATGCAGCTCACACAAGGAGACAAAACCAAAGAGTGCCCATTGAATTCAGTGGCAGTGATCTGGTATTTAATAAGGCTTAAAGATATGTTGAGCTCTTACAGCTGTCTGTTGGTGTAATAATTTAAGGTTCATGGCATTAGTGACAAGATGACATGGCGGCATTGCGTGACTTCTAGATTTCCTCCTCTCTTGATGCTCACTCACCTGTGAAAAATGAGTCTGCAACCAAATATTTCCTTTCCAGGAATGGCTTGTGTCTGGAAAATGCTGCAAAATAAGGCAGTAAGTCAGAATCCTAGAGAATATTGGCCAGTTTGCCCATTGCTAAATAAAATCGGGGTACCACTCTTATTTCAGTTATTCCATTCGTCCTGCCAAATATTTGTTCCAGTGGAAAGAATTCAGGTGTTCCTCATTATCCTTCTGCGCTGTTCTAGCAAATAAAAACATGAAATTAAATTAAGTACTTTTAATTGGACAGTGTTTTAATGATTCATATAGTATAAAGTCAGTATTAGTATTCATGTCACATTCAATTATCTCCCTACCATGTCCTCCCATTTGCTTTTCCATGTGTTGGTTCATCACACAATGCTAATTAGGTCACTTCAAATGGACCATAATTGACAATGACACTCTTGCAGGTTTATATTTTCACACAGAAAATCTGAGAATAAATTAATGACCAGCAATTTTGACAATTACGGTCAATTAAATTTGTCAACATCACAATTGACAAAATTAATCTATATTTAATATTGAAACCTTGACATTAAGAATGCAGTCTTTGCAAGTAACCAGATTTAGGTGACAAATGTGTAATACTGCATCAAAATTATTCATTCTCAAAAGATATGGGCTAAAATATTGATATCTTTTAGATCTAATGCCCTACCAATAGACAACTAACTAAAAAAAGGTAGAGATACTCACATGCACCAGTGGGAAAAAAAATTATCTTCTAATTAATGACCACACCATTTTCTAGGTTTTAACAAAGGTATAGAAAATTCCAGTATTGGGGCTTCACTGTTTAAACTGCATGCCTACTTCCTCTAAAACTTTATCTAAAATAAGAAAAAAAGACCTCAATGACATGTCTTTTCTCATTCCTAGACTGGATACAAATTTTTATGGGCAAATTGCAGGATACCTCGGGAATTTACTGACAATGCTCAGCATTAATCTTATACCACTGGGTCCATGCACCAGTACTATAGATTTTGTTGATTCTTCTGTGCAAACGAGGTTCACTGATAGAAATCCTCCCCTCAGGCTGCATATACCTTATAGTCATAGTAAAAAAACATCAAAATTAAATGCAGAACAAATTCACTGCAAAATTAATTAAATCATAATTAAAATATCAGAATAAATATGACCATAGAAAAATAAATTAAAACACAGCGCAGTCATTTCAGTTTGTGGTATATGTATGAAAGAACTAAAAATATTATAAAGGATTCTTTCTCAAGAAGCCTTGGAGAGCAGGTTGTGCCGAACCAAAGCCGAATGAGACTGACAGCAGTTTTCCAATTTTGGACCTGGAAGAAAAAATGAAAAGTCCATTAACTGAGCTTCACTTCCAAAAAACAATAAAATTTTAATTTTAAATCCTGTTTATTGTTACTACCTTTTGCTTGAGCATATTTTGTCCCGAGGATACACACAGGTCAAATAGTTGCATTAATGCAATTCAAACAGGCTTTTTGAAATTAACCCCCCCACACACTTTGTAACACCCAGGGAGACTTCTGTCTTCTGTGGTCATTTGGAAGTCATTAGTCAAACTAAACAGCCATGAAAAACATTGATGGGACAGGATAGTAAATCAGACACGAACAAAATCCTTATTATCCAGGATATATTAACTTTGTGCTTAACATGGAGCTAGTGCTATATCAACTGTAAAGCAAGATGGCTTGACAGACATTGATATAGTTGGAACTGTATTACTATAGCCAAATGCAAATTGAGGATAATAGCTGGCAAATCTGAGAACAGACTTCATTAGCTTTGCACGCATGTGCTTGCATGTGGACATCATATCGCCATATTCATTTTGACCAAAAGTAATTAAATTCATTAAAAGAATTAACAATTTGTTACAGCACTGTTTCCTGATTAAAGTATGGGGCCTAACTCACTATTTTCTCAACTGTCAGGGAGGTCAAATCAAATTTAATTGGAAATTAGAGTAAAAAGAGGTATGTGTCCTGTATAATCCTCCCTGCATTTTTCAGAGTGTGAGACAGTACATGGTTATGTAATGTCTGAGCAAAAACTAACATTTCCAGTGCTTTGTAGGAATTATTTTCCCCTTTCTTTATCTAAACCATTGGGTTGGGTAGGGAATGCTGTCATGTCCCAGGGATAAAAATTTAGGTCTTTAAGTTTTTATTAGTAATGTTTGCATTACTAGAGTGCTTAAGAAGTTCAAAAAGTAAAAGTGTTCTAGCCGATGTAGTCTTACACCAGAGTGGAAGCAAGATTAGTTAAAAGCAAATTTAAAGTCGCTTTGAAAATAAACACCTTTAAAGATGGGAGAAAAAGCAAAAGAATACAACTCAAATTCCATTGTAAGCAAGACAAATACACATGAAAATGCCGGATTTTCAGAAGAGTCCCACCTGCAGGATCCCACATTTGGTTTGCAACACAAAGCAATGACTAATCTTGGTTCTTGAACACTTCTGACAATCTGTTTCCTTCAGTCAGGTATTTCCTCTTGTCCATTCTGATTATGTCAGAATAACCAGAGCAGGGAATCCTTCTGCCTGTGATCTGCGTCACCATTTCTGACAAAGCAATGGCGATAACTACATGATATCTGTTTATTCACTGAAGAAATTGCTCAGTGAGCTCAATCGTTACAGCACAAGAAGATCGCTAATACAAGGGGTTACTTGGTCACTGACAATAAATATGTCCTCCATGACGGACTACATGTCAAAAGTGAGACAAAAATTCTCATACCTACACAGAGTGTAAATCTCACATTTTTTTCAAAGAACCACTCGCTTTTTAATTAAGCAAGGAATCCAGAAATGGACCAATGGAGTAGACTCCCTCAGGACAAAGGAGGCTTATCTGAGTTGCCTAAACACCTCACTGAACTATTCCCATACGCAATCCTTCTGGCAGCTTCTCACAGAAGCCACCCCTGTAGCCCCCACACTGTGAAAACCTGTCTATGCAAACCCTTACAAAGTCTAATGACTCAAAACCTAGCCGCTAGTTTGCTGTTTGGAAAAAAATTAAGAGAATGTGTCTGCCTTAAAATACCCAAACTGTTCACAACTTGCGAGCTGTCATTCATTCAAATGTACTGTCAAAGGTCAGCAGAATATTTTTTCTCTCAAATTTTTGCCACAGAAACAATTGACAAATGAATTTTTTTAATATCCACCTTTGAACCATGTATATAATTCCATCTTTAACAAGACTGGCTTAATAAAGATGAGAGAGTGTCAGAATGGCTTAAGGAGAGAAGTAAGGGGTTCCTTTGGAGCACATTATTTATTAAATCCTAGATGATCACCTGGATACAGTAAAATGATGTAAGCATGAACAGATCTGTGTTCTGTGGCAGCTTTAGAGAGTCTTCTGTGTGTTAAGATGGAAACTGAAACAGGATTTTAGTGAAGCAAAATTGTTCTCTGTGCCACTGCTGCTGCATTTGGGGATGGAATTGGAGGAAGTTTGTTCTGTTCCAGGTATGCTCAGCCTGTAACACTGACATGTATTTGTCAGTTTTGCAACCAGTTTTGCAACCAATTTTAGAGGTAGAGGTCTTTTAGATTTCCAGGAGAGCATTCCAGCTCCTCCATCCAGGGGAAATCAACACAAGTAACACTTAACTGAAAAAAATGCTGTGCAATTTATTTTACTGAAGTTTTTAAAGATTATTTAAAAGCCTTAAATGGAAGCTGCAATCAAAGATTAAAGAAGATGTTACTATTCACATCTAAATTTGCAAGGAATCATTTGAATGCTATTTAAGAACGTTTTGTTTCTTTTTCTTCATCAGAGAATGCAGATGAAGAAACTCACTGATCCTAGTATTAAAAGTGCAATGCATCCCCTCAGGGATGAGAAGGAAGCTCTGAAGCTGTCACAATTACACAAAACAGTCATCAGTACCTCTGCAAAGTTGCACAAAGGATGAGGCTGAATAAGCTTCCATATAGATAATATTTCTTCTGATAGAAATTAGCACCTTGTAGATAGTGTCAATTAAGATATAAATACAGCCTCTTGAATCACACAAACATACAAAAGATTATAGATAAGTGAGACCTCCAGGGAAAGGTCTACATCCAATATTTTTAAGCATGGTTGATGCACTGTAACCATCTTTTTCTCAGAAGAGTCATTTTCTTTTGTTATTAAGAGCCATGGAGAGCATGAGGTAATTCGTTATCATTCCTGCTTGGTAGGGATGAACAGGAATTCCCACAGCAGACCCACACATTTTGAACTGCCCCCACCAGCTGAACTTTTCTTTGTATGGCTTTCTAATGCTCCTGACAGATTAGAAGTAAGCAAGGATAAGCAGATTCATAGGGGTCCATGAGGGAAGAATACACAGCACCAGCCCACACAGCCCAAGGGTGACTCCAGCTGCTGTCTGCAAGACGTATTTTCTACCCCAGGCACTTGTTCTGTATGAGCAGGAAGAAAAGCTTTCTCTGTGATAGCTAATGAGTCACTTGCATGGTTAAGTTATGGGTTTGGAAGAACAATATCAATCAGATTTGCCTGCAAAGAGCTGCTTTCCCCAAGCATCCTACTCATTCCTTTGGCTCAGCACATTTAAGCACACCATTTCTGGCCCAGTTTGGGAAGGAGGATATTTGAATAATTTTTGTTGGTTCCTTTGCCTGTTTTCCATTCGGTTTTTACGATGTGTTAAAGAGGTATTGCGGTCCACCCCCACCTGGGAGCTCTGCCTCAGGCAGCTGCTTGCTCACTCCCTGCAGAGGGATGGGGGAGAGCATCAGAAGGGTGAAGGTGAGAAAACTCATAGGTTGAGATAGAGACAGTTTAGCAGGTAAAGCAAAAGCCATACACGCAAGCAAAGGAAAACAAGGAATTCGTTCAGCCATCCCCAGGAAATCAGGGCTCCATCACATGCAATCATAGAATCATAGAATGGTTTGGGTTGGAAGGGATCTTCAAGATCAACTAGCTTCCTTCTAGACTTGGAGAGACAAACGCCACCACTATGAAAGTGCCTCTCTTCTTCCTTCTTCCCCCAGCTGTATATGCTGAGCATGACACCATACAGTACGGAATGTCCCTTTGGTCAGCTGAGGTCAGCTCTCCCGACTATGTTCCCTCCCAACCTCTTGCCCACCCCCAGCCTACTCATTGTCAGGACAGCCTGAGAAACAAAAAAGACCTCAACTCTGTGCAAACACAGCACTGTAGGAAGCACTATGAAGAAAATTAACTTTATTCCAGCCAAAGCCAGTACAAAGGGAAATCGGAAATAATTCACTGAACACTTCTGGTGGCACAGAACTAGGTGTGTCTGAACTGAAGCTGCAAGAAGGCAGAAGTGAAAACCAGCAGCTGGGAATGGCAGGGCACAACATGGAAAGGCTCCTTTTCCAGACGTCATTAATCCCAGTCAGTTCCCTATCTTTTTAAAGGATTTAATTATTTAATCATTCAGTCTAGGCTTTTTCTGCTCCCAGCTGTCCCCACCACATATTACCAAAAAAACTCTGCAAACAGGTGTAAATACTTGCAAAGACACAATCATAAAGAATAAAAGAAAAAAAACTGTTCATGTTGAGTAGAGAAATGTGAATTTTCATGACTGCTTTTAATTTTTCCCAAGTGTTTTTCTCCTAATTTGTTAAAAAGCCATGAAAAAATTTGAGCTGTTAGTGTTCCAGGTCAACACTAGCATCTCCTCCAGCAGGCAGTATGACATGACAATCTGGACTTTCAAAGGTAGGTGAGTGAAATGAGAAGTACAGATTATACTAACTTTTAATTCTACCTTCGCTTCTGATGCACTTACACACTCCTGAAGATCTCCCATGAATTTTATTTCCTACTTTTCCTCGCCAAAGTATTGAATGAGATGGAGTCCTACCAAAAGCCTCAGCCTTACATGGATACGGGAGTTGGAATTTGTCAATTTTTCTAATCTAGGTATGACATGGAGATTAAACCATCTTTTTAGCATTGACTGGAACTGCAGCTGGATCAATAGGAAAGTGGCTTATGGCAGCATTAGGAAATATTCCCTGAGGTCAGCAAGTAGAGGCAGCATCCACATGACAATGTGCCCTTCTCTCCTTCTTTGCTTTTCTAGTGGCAAGCAAAACATCTAAAAGAGTGAAGGAGAGACTGGTGTAAATGAAAGCATTTTGGATTTTGCTGGGAGCACAGCGGGTGCTGGGCTGGGACTGCAAGCACAGTGAAAAAGGCGGGGCAGTGGGAAGGGGTGTAGTTCCTCTCTCTTGTGGTTTGATTCAATGTCAGTGACTTGTGGATCTGCTTCATCCAGAAATGTTCTTAAAAACAGCACTAAAACAAAGACCAAACAATCCGACATACCAAAGACAGCTAAAAACTGTTCTAGCCAAGTATTTCCTTCATTTAGGGTTTTGAATCTTTCCTTTATTATGTGTTACATTCCCTTTAACTTGCATCTATCAATGTTACTGAAATAATGGAGGTTTGCTGAATAGCCCAAATGAGGAAAAGCCCCTTTCTACAGCTGTGTTTTTGAAATCTGAATTTAGAAGGGGCTTCAGGACATAGTTTCCACTTCGGCCCTGAATATTCTTTAATTATGGCTATGTGTTATGGCTGTTTGGTTTTCACAGTAGGAAAGCGGAAAGTCAAAAACTAGTGGGAAGATAATTGTTCCTCTTTCCTCAGAAAACATAAATATGCACACAGTGAATTTTATTTTATTTTTAAATGGAGATGTCTTGCTCACTATATTAATAGATCTAAGAGTTATCATTATGACATTACGGGCACAACAAATATGTGATTTAATGGTAGCTCACATCATCTAAAGACAAACAATTGTAACTGATTGTTCTAAAATGCAATGCATAGCAGTCCATTTAAGAAAAAAATAGAATCAGTAAAAATATAAAGCATGGAGAAAAAAAGGAAACAGAAACTGAATATGCATATAGCTATTTTTCCAAACTCATTGCAAAACCATTCATATAATTTAAAAGCATTCAGAAATGAGGTCAGCTTCTGGCAGATCATGTGGTCCTGACTTTACTGAACCACTGTTCTGTGATCAGCTCCGTATGTGTCATCCTTCTGCTGTGTAATTTTGTTTTCAAAGTCTAAAGATATCATTAAAGTGACATGTCTGCAGCCTGGTATAAAAGACTGAGCACTTTGCAGTTAAAAAGAAGTCACAAATTTGTTAATCATGAAAGATATACAGAACATAATTTCTCTGTAATTACTGTATAATCATCAGAAACATCTTGTTTATTCCTTGAGAGATTAAAGTTTCCAAGAAGACAAGAAAAATATTGCTGCAGACATAGAACTTCAGTTTTTCCTAAAGCTTACCAACAGCCCTCAAGTTTTGTACACTTTTCTCTTTTCTTAATATCCTCCTCATGCAAACACCTTGCTTCCTAATCCCTTAAGAGAAGGCAAGATCTGGAACAATGTCTTTCATTTTGTTGTCTTAAAGCAAGAGCAAGATTAAGCTAAATATTAAGGAAATAATATTGGTCTATAACAGAAATTAATCAAACAGTTGATGCAAAGTCAGCATTACCTGGATGTTTAAGAAAAGCTTGGGTTTGTAGCCTGAATTTCCCTGAAATAAGTTTACTGGTCCGGGGAGGCTTTTTTTTCTCTTTGGTATGTTGTGTCTTTCTGAGCATGAGGAATAATCAGACAGTACTCAAGAACTTTAAAAATAATAAGAGTAAGAAGAAATATTTCTGAAAATAAATCGCTTCCAAAATATTTTTAATTATCAAAACTAATAAAAAATTATTGTCCACATAGGAGCAAGAAAATGAACTGGGTTTAGAAATTAAAGCTCAGGTTATTCAAACAGTACTATATTTTTATAAATACTGAGTTCAGTTAAAGCACTCATCCTTGAAAATTACTGAAAAGTAAATTCTTAGGGGAGTAATGTAAAAATAAGAGATCATTGACACTTTGATACCATCTAAATAACTTAGTGGAATAAAAATATTAAGGGTTTCAATCAAAACGTTGGCATGCAGATCTAACTAGTTGAGGAAACCTGATGAACAAGATCTTCAAGCAATCAAGCAGGAGATAATTTCATTCTTGTCTATAGTTTGAAAAGGAAAAGCTCTTTAAGACTTGCATGAAACACATTTTGAAAACCAGAGGTTTCCTGGCAACTGCAAACTGCAATTTAGAAATTATCTAAATTCCACACTAGCAATTTCTTTATGTGTCTTCCTTCCATAGGGATGTACTACACAGGTCAAATCAACAACTGGTTATTCATCTACAATATCTCCTTTTAATAGCACTTACAATGGAGTTTATACCATTTACACTGTAGATAAGTTCCAGAATTTTTTTTTAGACCATACACAACATAAATCCCTTTGATCTATCATGCATACTTTAATAAACACTTAAAATAGTCCATTTGCTATTACATATGACTCTTAATTTTTCACATAGCCACAGAAAAAGCAACAGAATTGAATTTAGGAAAACTTCAGAAACACAAATCTTACAGGCTCAACAACAGAACTAGATTTAACATAGGTGGAAAATTTCATCTTTTCCAACTGTGTAGGCATACCTTTCCTTTACACTTTTCTGTGTAAAAAACCCCAACTTTTAAAGTTTTGAAGAAACTGTCTTAATCTTCCAGTTTAGGGGCAGCTTCTGCAGGTGTTTTAAGGATTCTTAAACACTGTGACAAACAGCTGCATAACTTATTACCAAATCTGCACATCAGATTCTGGTGGCCTTGCCAGGTATGGATTGTTTCATCCTATGAACTAGTATTCACAAGTATTTTATCTTGACCAGTGCATATCATTACCAGCTCATCAAGTCACAACTTACCACAGCGTAATTCTTACCAAGGAATTATCCCATGTTATTGTTTTAAACAATAGTACAGTGAAATGCCCTGTGTCCTCTGCTTCCATAAATTTGAACAATTACATTAGGAAACAGTTTATGTTTTTTGCAGCTTTGAGCTTGCTAGTACCTCTTAAAAATTGAGTATAATGAATAGTTCTGTCAAAAAAATTGCTTAATGCTAAGTAGAAATAAAAAAAAACAAATCTGAAAAATTGGAATAATAATAAATTATTAGAAAACAGAGATATTATTATAAATTTACCACTTTATAAATTAATGATTCACATCATTAATGGATTCTTTGCTGGTATCCCAGGTAGAAAAAGAGTGTAGAAGGACTGGTAAAGGTACAGAGACTGTCAAACAAACAGATGGATCAAAAGAGGACAAGCAACCAAATATAACAGCTTCTTTATGAGAAACAAGTGGAATAAGGCTCCTCAGATTCAAAAAGAGAAAATAAAAAGATAAATCACTGAAGGGTAAAAAATTATGAGCAATCTCAGTGAATTTGGAGCAGTGGGGGTTTGCTTTTTCGATACAAAAATATCACATAAAAATCACAGCTAGCAAATTCAAAACTAAAAGACCTTTACAAGATGAACTCTTAAGCCACGGAAATCCCTGCTGCAAGATGCAATTTAACAATTTAGAAAAATAAATCCATCAATCAAATCCATTTAAAGCTATTTATTATTTATTCTTAAATGTTAGTTCTGGGTTTCTGACATTCTCTGAACTACAAACCATTGAAGAACGAAGAATTCCATGGGACAATAATGCTGTACCCTATTTCCCCACCCTCTTAACCAGACACATTACAACCAAAAAGAACGATGGCAAACGGATCTTTGCTCTGACCCAGTGGAGAATTTTTGTGCTCTGAGGCTGACAGGCTGAGCGATACACTGCAGATTGACAATTCAAACAGTGAGATGCTTTGGGGCCACAATCCTTTGCACAGAAGTTTTGAAGCTGCAAGAGTTCAGTAATTTTCACAGCACCTGCTTGGCCATCCTGGATCCATCCAACACTATTAGGTGCTCAGAGCTTAATTCACTGGCCACATGGAAAGGTGGGACCAAAGTATTCAACTAGCATCTACATCAGGTATGGAAGCTAGTGGATACTCTAATGCAGAGGTTTCCCCCTAGTCTGAGCCAGGGAGAAGGCAGGCAGACACTTCTGGGGCCTCTCTGAAATGTGTGGCTTGTCTTCACATTCAACAGCTGATAAAGTCAATCGAAATAGTCCAGCCTTGTGATGACAGATATTGCTCTATCTAAATTGGAGAAGAAGACATGATGTTTCCTAGCTTGCAGTCAGGAAACAAAAAGAGGGTTTTCAATTGCTTCTTGAAGCAGAGGGAAAATTTTGGGAGAAGCATTACCCTGTACTTACACTCTCCCCACAGTACCCTCTGTTGTTACTCTCATAAACAGGACACTAACTAGAGAAACGCAGCTGCTACCGTGCTCTCTTACAGAATTTGCCCATTTCTATCTGGCTATATTTAGCAAAATATCAAACAGTCTTCAAAAAAGCCCGATAATCAGTGTATTTCAGAAAGAAGAAAAAGAAAAAAAAAGGTGATGACTGAGGCATAGCTGCATAATTTATTCTTCAGAATGTCTCTCTTTATTAACCATAAAGAGAAGCATATCTTCATTGCTCTTGAGCCCAGCTGACCCAGGTGTTTTCTGTTCAAGAGTTGCTTTCTTACAGACACAATGTCCTCATGCCAGTGACAGCAGTTGCACTGGTGATGAAAGAATTTTACAGGTTACCTGCTGCTGTTGGTAACTGGATCATGGTTCCTGCTTTTTCCTGAGGTGGTGGAGACAGGGCAATGCAGATCCCTGCAGAAATCTGTGGGTAGGGATGTTCAGAGAGAAGAGACCAGCCTACAGCAGGTCTGTGACCACCTGCTCTCACCACGTCCTTAGCGGGGTAGAAATTGCCCGTCAGCCACAGCTACCAAGAGCTCTGGAAGCTGAGACACGGGCAAGGAGTTTTGCAGCTAACCTTGAGCAGGAGCAACCAGGGACATTATTCAGAGGACCAGATGTGGCATCCCCACCACACCCAAACTCACTGTCATGATAAGCCAAGTCTCCTTTCAGCAGCCTGAGACATTACAGCTTCTCCGTGAAACAAAAAAATATGTTTTCCTCTGGTTTATTGCCACTTGATAAAGATTTCTTTATTTTTAAATAACATTAATCAGAAACTATCACCAAACACCTCTTTCATTCTTCACTTCTGAAAGCTTCAGTTGCTTACGAAGGTCTTTACAATCCAAGCTGTTTTAGGAAATTCCCGTATGACATGAAAGTAGCTGATCTGCCAAGACAGTTTTCTTAAATATCTGTAATTTTTCAGGTGCACAACATATGTTCTTGAAAAAAGAAAAGAAGCAGACAACTCAATAGTCAACTGATTAAAGCCACAGAATTTCACATAACAGGAAAAACTCCAAGGAAAATATTATTCTGGAGTTCATTTGCTTGCTCCCAGCCTCGTATTCCTGTCAGAAAATATTTTTAAATTGAAATAAGTGCCAAAACATTGGTTAGGGTGTTGTTTTGTTTTTTTAAAGCAGAGATCCTTATCTCCTTCTTAGTCCAAATTATAGTCAAACACGTTAGCCTTCCTTAGACACTTTCCTGCTGAGCCTCACTTTCTCAAATTAAGGTTTGTAAGACTGAAGCAGGTAATGTACGACATGGGCATTAAATTTTGCTGCTTCACTTTTTTAAATTAGGACATCAACAATTATGAGCTGCATACTGTCTTGAGATAATTTTCACAGTCTTTGTTGTTTGCCAGGGACTCCTTTGGTCATTTCACCCTTGTTTTGTCCAGTCATCCAACAGCTCAACTTTGTTCATACTCTAATATTACTCAAAGTGTATATTTTGTTTTGTAGATGACATGAGGAACCTTTTCAAGGAATTACAGCAAAACAGAACCATGGCAGGGGTGGAGATTTTACTATCCATAAATAGACCCTGACTTTACAAAGCTCCCTGTACTGAAAAAATATAACAGAAGATTATTATTTACACATGAAGTACTTTTCCATGAATCTTGATATGTGACAAATGTGGAAACTGGAATGTTGTTTTGATTTTGCATGAGCACCAGGTGTTTAGGTAAGCAGCTGAAGGATGGCAGATAAATTGAAATGGATATGTGGCTGGCTGATTGACCCATGCAGAACTACAAGAATTGAAATGAAGCAATAAACTGATAAATCTTTTTGGCTTGAAAACTGAAGTAATTCATCTACACATTAAGTATCGTAATCCATATTTTGCTCTTGCTAGCAGGTCGCTCAGGAAAACAGCAGAGCTCTGTGTTGAAGTAGCTAGTTATACGTAAAAAGCCAGACAGCAACAACTAAGAGATTAATTTACCTATTTGATATTTCACTAAACATTTCTTAGACCATTCAGTGTGCAAAATACCCTAAAAGCATTTATAAATGGCTTTGAACATATTGCTTGTACAAGTTCTAAATTTCTGCTTTGTAATTGAAAACTCTTAGAATTATTCAACAATGTCAATGACAGACCTGCAAACATATGCTTACTTCTAACAAACTCAGGGGAGTTACCTGAATGTTATCTTAAATATTCTTTTTCATTTTTACATCATACACTTGACTTTTATTTTACTGTAATGGTCTCTCTTCAGCCAACACCAATCTTTTTTTTTTTCTGAGTGGATTATAAAAAGTCAAGTAGCATTGGTGGTAAGATTTTTGTCGTTTCTTAATTAAAAATCACATTTGCAGCAATTATTTGAAAACACCTACATATTTCATGACTAATTATAATTTTCGACCTTCTGAGTATCTAAGGTGTAATTTATATTTATAGAGTTGGCAATTAATGTTTTAGGGACAATAAGACAATATACAAAAAATAGTATATGATATTATAATTGTGATGTGTCTGTATGTACTGACTTTATACATCTAGTTACAGTTATTTATCACTGAAATGTGGATATACTGAAAAGAGAACGGTTCTATTTCATTTCCTATTTAGAGTAACTGAATAATAATTTTGCCATTTCACTCTGATGTAAGTTCATTGGGATAAGATGTAAGTTTATAATGAGGTGTTCTTTGAAAAAGACAGATAAAATAACTTTCTCGTCTATAGAAATCTGTAAAATATGCCTGATTTCCTAATATTTTTGAAAGAATACTCTTAAATTAATGGGAAAATCACAGACCTCCCGTATTTATCCGTGCTAGAAGATATTTTATAACTTACCCTCAGAAACTTTATAATGACAGGCTGGGCCAACCAAATAGATTAACCAAATAAAAAACACACAACCTCTCCTATTTTAAAGTAATCATATAGTTGAAATTAATTGTCTTTATTAAAATTTTTATAGTTCAAGAAAGTTTTGGAAATATTTATTATAAGGGCAGTGTAGTAAAATTTCTTTTGAAATGCATTGATAGGAAAACAAAGCTTTAATGCCTGAAATATACTTGTTCAGAAGCAGCATTTCTCTGACTTTGAATAAATAAATATTAGTAGATAAAGAAGAATGATTACATATCATGCTAAACACTAAAGCAATGTATGCACACTTGTGCACATTGAAGATATTTTCAGTTGCTGTTTTCAGTAACTCGAACAGTTTTACTGTCTTCATCTTAGATTTTTAAATACCTTCAAAATAAAATACCTACGGTTTTTCAGTACTTTTTAAAAAATACTTCCATGTAACACTAAAATACATAGTAACACATTTTCCTCATTTATGCTAAACATCTGATTCAACTTTTCAACAAAATTTCACTTTTCAATATCATCAACTAATCAATATTTGTAATTAAAATACAACAACATGCTCTCTGGAGTGACAAAATACTACAAAAAAGAAACTTCAGAGAATATTTTTAAACACAAAAATATTTAAAATATTCACAATTTGTATAAGTACACCATGAAATTATAAACATTTCTACCACTTGTTAAAAAGTCTTAGGAAATAAATATTTTGACATTTTATTCAGATATGGAAAACAAGTAATGATCCAATACCACTACATTTCACTAGTTCTAAAAATGACACAATTATAAGAATAGAAGAGTAACACAATGTTGTACAGGAAAAATCTATGGTGTTTTTTCAGTAGAATGCAAACTATAGGTAGCCTGATGGATAAATAGAAATATCAAAAATATTTTAATAACTAAAATATTATATTTAAAATTACATATCTCCAGTTCCATAACTGAAACATGACATTTGGAAATTTAAGTAATTTTAAATAGTTTAAATTTTAAGGCACTGCTTATTTTTACCTACTATGGTCTACTATTTTCTTTTCATTCATCACTCAAATATATTCCATAATAATGTCTATAAGCAAATAGGTCTTCTTAGTAAAGAACAAAACACAGTACCCAAACCAATATTTTTCAAAGGAACAAACAACAGTATTAATTTAGGTTTCAGTGAGTCCTTGTCTCTAGCTTACCTCAGAAATAAGTTCTCCAGCATACATGAGTCTTGGAAGCCTTTGCAGCACATTCCTACTCTGCTGAGACCATGCAAACATATATATGCTTTATATTTATGTATATCATTCATATGGAAATATGCTATGTTAAAGAGCCTCAACACCACAGTGGAAGAAAATTGTGGATGGTCGTGCTATTAACTTGCTCTTGAAGAGCTTCATAAAGCATAAGTTATTAAGTAAGCACTGTCTTGAGCCTGAATTCAGCTAAATAAAGATGAAAGCTTGTCAAAAAGTTGAAATGATACCCTAACAAATTGACAAAATTAATATATTATTATAAGTCATGAATAGTTTAACCACAAAATTAGATGGGCAGATATGCTGTTGTTCTCTCTTTAATCAAATTATAAAATCTCTCCATTGTAGGCACAGACATGCAATTATATTTCCATAAATAATTATTTAAATTATAATCTGAACATTCAACTACTGTTAATATTTAAAATATATTCGCTGATGTTGTGCTATAGTGTAAAAGAAAAAAATATAAATGCTGCCACAGGTAATTATTAGTGGCTTGGCTGTCAGTTAGTCAAATCAACTAAAAGACCAATTACTCTGACGATACACAGGTTGAAAGGCTGGTTAAAGTAGAGTTCATTGCTGACATTAGACCGTGTTTGGCAAGTTCTGATTCCACAGCAGTGAGGGTGAATTTCCTGTGAATTATTACGATGAGGATATTTTGCATTTGAATTCACATACAGTAACTTGTTCTCAACTTTAATCCCTTAATCTTGCTGAAACCCGTAAAACACACAGACCACGCTTCCCATAATGCAAGTCCTGAGTGACATTTCTTGCTAGAAAAACTAAGGTTTAAATAAAGACACAGATAACAGCACAAAATGTTTCCTGCAAACCTCTTTTTCTTTCATGCATGTCTATAGAGAGCTGAGTAGGTCATGTAAGAAATTCTGCTTCCGAAAGATGGTAAATTGCTCTTGAAAATTCTACATATGGAATATAATCATATCCACCTCATGGAATATGTTTCCCTTCAGAAACATCAACTCCAAGGTGATTTTTTAGATGACTATAAGGAGTCTGGAAGGACTTATCAGTCAGATGAGCAGCCTGCATATCGGACATTTCTGGTCTGCTGCTGTTGATTCACTTTCAGAGAACAGTGACTATAGCATTAATTACTTTCAAAGACCTGTAGTACCTTACTGCTTTGCTTTCATTTAAAAAAATGTTTTGACACACAAATCATAAATTTAGGGAAGTAAATTAGAGAAGGATGGCAAAGTTCTTAAAAATATCTCCCCAATCACTCTAAAGAATATTTTTAATTTGTTCATGCATTGATGCATGCTAAGCACAAAACCAGAGCACCCTAAGAAATCTCAAGCTTTATTCTCCACTGCTCAAAACTTTTCATAGTTTTATTCAAGAAATAAGCCTACTTATCTTCTTCAGTCACTACAGAATTTTAGTACTACATATTGCTGAAAAGAGATATTAAACCAGCTGCTAAAATATTGGGAGAAAAGACATCTAGGTGTTTTGAACCAAATTCAAGTATTAAGCACCATAATGCTGTGCTCATACTCAGGGTACTACAGCAATAATTGTGCCTCTCCTTACACAAAAATAGACTTATCAATTGGTTGCTACTTATGAATTTTACTCCTGCTGAAAAAAACTAGGACATACAAATTATACAGCCTTATTACATATTGCTAACTGGTAAAAAGAGAAATGAACAGAATTCTTTTTAATACAATGAGATTCTTCATCCACTAAACAAGAAATAATGACTGAGTGAATTCCACAAACAATTTAAAGACTCAAAAAATCTCAGAAACTATATGGAAAAGAATTAAAGCCGCTCATGCATTTGTAAGTAAATAAGACAGAGACACTTTTTCTCCTGTTTAGATGCCCTGTATGTAAATAAAAAATGAAAACTTTTTAAATAGCCATCTTGTGGTACATAATAATTGGCAAAATTACCAATTCTTTTATTGTTGACTGCAAGCACTTGCAGTTTCCCTTGTCCATTACCGAGCTCCTGAATTGTAAATTAAGAGCATCATTATTTAGCTGCATTATTAGCTAATTTTAGTAAATCCAATTAGTTTTAAGTACCTGATACGTTAATGTATTTAGCTTACAGTGTCTCCTGCTATTGGATTTCTTGAGACTAAAAATTATTTCATCAAAATGTGAGCAGACATATAAAACTCTATTTGTCTTCATTTGTAATGAAACATCATTGTTAATGATGGAGAACTGCATGATGTGATTTGACTTAGAATACAAGCTTAGATTAGCTAGTACTTGCAGCTAGAAATAGCAGAGATTTTATTTGGTTTTATTTGTTGCATTAGTATTTCCTTGAATCAGATAGTAAAAGTGGAAAATGCTGAGGTGCATTTCCACCTCGGTAGAAGATGAATATTGGTTCAAACTTCACTGTACCAATAGATATAAGATCACTCTTAAATATTGTCTTTTATTTATCAATTCATATTTAGAAACTGTCAGTGATGCAATTTAGAGGGGGGAGAAACTTAAACCATGACAACTTAATTAACACATGAGATTTTTTTCCTTTGTATCACTCTTAAAGGTAAAATGTTAACATTCTACAACACTCTCCAAATAAAAAAAAACATAAGGTGTATTAGAAGCACATATCTCTTTATAGCAATCACCTTATTAAAAGAGGTGAAACTGTATAAAATATAATTGTAGGAGGATTATTTAAAAATAAATATATTGGGTCTGTTAAGTAACATGAAAGGGAAAATATATATTTTTTAAATTCTACAGCCACTTGATCTGGGATTAGCAGATCTTAGGCAATACTGTATTTCCTTAGACTGCAAACCCCCAGGATGTTTAAACTAATATTCTTTTTACCATTTCAGGATACAGTCTCTCCCGGGAAAAAATTACCGAGCCTTTTTCTCCTAACATTTTATACCAAAAAAATAATTGGCAAATAAGAAGAATTTAAATTCTAAGAAATGAATAGTAATGAACTGATAACTAAAATATTGCTTAAAGGTTCAAATACAGAGAGATTGCAATAATAGTACTATTCTGTTAAGCTATGTACATTTCATCGAAGCCAGCGGAAAGGAAAACATACCATATCACCACCATACCGCAGGCATTTTCGTACAGCCTAGTGCAAATTCAAAGCTTTCTCTGACTGTGTCCAATAAAACAGCCACAACTATTTTTAAATACATCAGGAGTCCATGACCCCATAAGTAGTAACTTCCCTTTCTTGATGGAGTGCGCATCTCACTTTTGTAAGTGTCAACGGTTTCTGGCTGGCTGGCCAGAGACCACGGCATACTCTGCTTTTCTCCCAAAAAGGCCATGTCATTCTTATACAACTTAATCAGTGGCTACATACAAGAAAGCAACACTGCAGCCTTTCTGATCATTTTAATGAGGACCCCTGGCTATTCAGTCATTGAAATATAATTGACTTGCTCTTCTCTTATTTTCATAATAGACACTCCAACCTAGACCACATTTATTTTGCTATAAGAAATGTCAAGAAAGATTGGAAGTTTTCTGAGTGTCCCCATTAAAACTGAAAACATGCCACCCTGTCTTTTGCATTAGCTGCGATCATTTTGTATAGAACTCATTATGCAGATAGAAGATGCAAATGTTTCATCTATCTCACATCTAACCAAGCTGCAAGTGCCAAGAAAATAAGCAGGAGAAAAATAATTTTCTTTCTATGTCTGTGCCTGCGCCTGTGGTGTTTGCATTGTGTCACAATGCCAGTACCCATGTGTGCATGTGTACCCATGTGCTCGTAGACAACATACACACAGCTCAAAGTCCTAGGATCTTACTTCAGGTAAAATCTAAAGGTTGCTTGGCACACATCATCACAGCCAAGGAAGAGCTTTTTTCTCAACAGAAGCAGCTCTACGTAACAACAACTATTACTTTAAAATCAAATGAGTAGCAGAAACCATTTGAAAGAGAAGATATCATTGTGCACAGGAATGCATCCAGTGTTGGTTTTTAAATAGAATAATGAGCATGTGAATGTCAAATGTGTTATTTTGAATAAATCTTAGTCACTTACTATTACCACCCAGTTCAGTAAACAAAATATCAGGTAAAGAACTGCATCCACCATAGGCTAACTAAGTTCTGCTCCTATGTGTCTGGACTGTGACACACATTTCCCGGCTGAACACATTATACAGGATATCTACCATGAAAACTCATTCACTGTTGACTTAAATGTGCAATTTGCAGTGCAAGACAGAAGATACCACTTCCTGTCAATTATTAACACATACAGCGTCTTACTGATCCTACCAGTAAATACTATTCCTACTACATCATCACTTTTTAGTAATTTAAAGGCTTGACTACGCATATGTGGTTACTTAGCATACTACTAAACACTCAAAAACCTCACATCTCACAATTTTCCAATCCGGTTTTCAGCCTGAGAAACATTCCCAAAAAACTTTATATTTGAATTATCCATGACATAGGCAATGAACAATGAAAAGATCAGAAATATAATTGTTACGAGATCTGATATATTTAATCTGCTTTTGAATAGGGAAAGGGGACTGATTTTTACAAGACTTAGAAAATTCTGTTCTGATTTATTATTTATTATTACAGAGGGGACAGAAAAATCATATTTTACCTTCAAGCAACCGCATACTGATATAATAGAAAGGGGTGGCAAAACAGATATTTTAAGTCAATATTTAATGTCATACATTATCATTCTTGCTCACAAGAGTCCTGACAATACTCTTATCCATTTTTAGCATAAAAACATGAAAGTATCATTCTTTCTGGCATATTTACACAGTTTATTTTTGACGTCTTTACATACAGGGCTTGAGAAGGAGCGTTTCTGGGCCCCATTTTAGCGGGCGCTGTGCACCAACCAACCCCAGCCCTAGAGCGATGGGGCCGGGTCCTTCCCGTCTGCCCCGTGCTTGTCTTCTCCTACAACTCAAAGATGTTGCTGCGCAGCACCTTCAGGAAAAAAGGACTTCTGAGCATCATGGAAGCTATCTATTTGCATGTACATCCTGTCACCAAGCCGCGGCCCCCGTGCGCTCGCACAGATTTCTCTGGGCCTGGCAGAAATAATCAGCGTACAAGAGGGAAAGGAAGAACCCCTAGGCTTCCTCTGGATCAACATCAGTGCACACATTCATGCTACTTTGGCAACATATGGGTGTACCTTACAGAGTACTTTATGCATAGCAGCAGCACTCAGATTCTAACAAATAAAGGTTTCAGCAATGTAAGCATGTACAAATACAGCTTTTCACACACAGATAATGTTATATAATTTAAATGTCTAGAACTGCAACTATTAAAATGATTTTATTTACTCTCTTGCTGCAGCTACTCTACAGATTTTATATACAGAACTTCTAGATAACGAGATTTCCACCAATTTCTTTTATGGAAACCATGAAAAATTTTTTCAGCCTTCTCAGGAGACTTAAATCTTTAATTTGGAATTATAAATAAATATATTAATAAGTAACTCCTTGCTTCTAGCCCAGCTGTGTGTTCAATAAGAACTGTAACAAATGTCATTCTTTAAGGGAAACCAAGATCCATAATATAAATTAACAAAAAGTAAAAACTTTGCAGCCACTTTCACACATTATCTCTCCCACTTTGTCATGTACAGTACCTTTAAAGTGAAAATATTTCATAAGAAAAACTAAAAAGACTTCTTTTTGAGAGCTCCTTGGTTGCCTGATGACTGCCAGGTGCCAGCAGGTGAGATAAGACTCAGCAGCCAGCAAACATTTGAACTCTTCCCACTCATCCTTCTTGTCCCACGACATCCTTCCCATTTTCAGGTTGTGGCCAGGCATCAAACACGTCTGACTTCTGTGACTCTCTGACTGCTGCATGACCCTTCAGCCATCCACATAAAGGAGTTCAGTTCTTGTCCCCTTCTTGTCACAATACACATTAAGATACCGTTAATCCTCTTTTTCCATAGGTTGTCATCCTGCTTCTTGTCTGTGGTTAAGAGGTTAACAATACCTTCCCCTCTGGCCCCAGAAGTATTCCTGTTTGCCCCAGACAGTCCATCCAGGAACAGGCGAGAAGATCTCATTCCATGCCATACAGGTCAGGAAGCACCAGCCCTCACAAATGTTGTCCACGAACTGTCTCAATAAAGATGCACTTGGTCTGGCAAAGCAGATTCACAAGGAGAAAGAGAAGAAGGAGAAGGACAGCCACAGGCAGTCCACAGACAAATGACCAGTTTTGGAACTCAGTGGGTTTGATTCTGATTCATCTTTTCTCGCGTGAGCCGGAGAAGGAAAAGGCAAAGATGCTCAGCTTCATCTTGTTCTCTGTGTAAGAGAAGACTCTTTCAGCCAGGAGATTACCACAACATCCTTAAAACGATGATATCTGAGGACCAGGTCTGCCTCGCAAGGCTGGGGCCTTGTATTGCAGTCAGAGGGACGTGATTTAGAAAGGTGGTTGTGCCAGCCCATGTAGACAAGTGCTTCCTGTGACAAAGAGAAAATCCTGTTCAGCCACAGCACAATAACATCCCTCCGTTGCCATTCTTCAGCAGAGCTCCCAGTCCCCTCTCATTAGCCTTGAAGACCCTCCATACATTGTCATACATGTCTTCCTTGTTCACCTCTCCCTCAGCCAACTCAGTTATTTTTCAGACTGTTCCCTATTTCAGGAAACCGGTACTGCTATTCCACCTTGATAGGCCTGAGGAACCACTTCTGCAATCTCTATACACAACCTACAAGTGAACTGCTCATGCACAAGAAGAGGGTGACTTCAAAAGCAGAAATTATGTGAAATGAAAATAAAAGTGGAGATGGAGGAAAGGTGGCAGGAGAAGAATCTTATCGTATCTAACCTCAAGGAAAGTGATGTTTATCTTCTTCAATTTGCTTTCACTCTAATAAAAAAGTAGTTTTAAATGCTAATAAAAAAGAACTTTTACAAAAATACATAGAATTATTTGCACTGTGGGTGGTTGTGATAACTGAGAGTGGCAGAATTCATACCCTCTGTTTTGTACTCTCTTATCAAAAGCCAGAAGCACTTCTTTCTACTTGCTTTAGAAAAACAAAATCTGTCAAAGCCACAATGCAATGGGAAAATAATAGGATCAATCATAGAATCATAGAGTCATAGAATCACAGAATCATAGAATGGGCTGGAAGGAACCTTCAAGATCATGTAGCTCCAAGCTCTCTGCCACAGGCAGGGACACATTTCACTAAACCACACTGCTCAGAGCTCCATCCAGCCTGGCCTTGAACACCTCCATGTGTGGAGCATCCATAACTTCTCTGGGCAACCTGTTCTGGTGCTTCACCACCCTTACAGCAAAGAACTTCCTCCTAATAACTAATCTAAACCTACTGTCTTTCAGTTTGAAGGCATTCCCCCTTGTCCTGTCCCTGCACGTCCTTGTAAAAATCATGGAAAAATAGAGGGTCTCAAGAATTATACTGTACAAAAAGCAGCTTTGATAATGTCTTTTCCGTGCAAACATTTCCATACACCAAGTGGCCATTTCACTCTTCTGTTTGCCCCGATCAGAGGAGACCAGCTGTCACCCACAGCAGCAGCGTGTCTTGATCAGAGTTTGATTTATTGGAAAAAACCAAAAAGTTCTGACTAATTGCATGTAAATCCAGGGTACTTTGGAAACCCCAAAGGAAAAGTGGGGCACTGGGTAAAAAAAGGAGACTTATAGTCACTTCCCCACTAAACTACTCTGGACCAAAGTAAGAACACAGCCATCAGTAAGAACTCTCTAGCTGTCTCAAGCAGGCTGATGGAGGGGAGAAACTGTATTGCTGCTGGAGCATGAATAAGAAATCTAACAGCTCAGCCAACTCTGCCATGTGTCAAAGAGAGATAATAGATTCTATCAGGAATTAGGCATCAAATTCCTCCTTAGAGTCTGAGTCCTACTATCTACTTGATATCATTTTTAATGATAAGCCAGCAAAGGCATTAGGAAGTTATAGATCTTTAAAAATGTACATGGAGCCTGGAAACAGGAATAGCCACACGGTCATCATATTGTGACATGTTTTCCACGCTTGCTACATTCCACAAGTTACCAACAACAGTGGTAAGACATGTTAAAGCTGCCTTCCCAGGCTTCCATATTTACCAGGGATTAATTGGAGTTTTTGGCCTTAATTAATGCAGTCCTGTCCTTCTCTTCTTATCATTTATACTGTGCTTAGCATTTGGAAGTATTTGCAATTTTTTATACATATATGTACATACAGCATATTCAGTGTCCTATATAAATAAAAGATTTATTCTTTTTCCCTTATGTGGGGAAGGCATGTACTTTGATAAAATAAGCCCTAACCAAAATATCACCCCAAAATTCTACTTTTGAGGAATTTCCAGTCAATCCAAAAATTTAAACTATTTAAAAACATAATAAAAACTCTGTCTCTGGATTTTCAGGCAATTTTTTGTCTGTCTTTGCTTATACTATGTAATACTTCAGAGCTACACTCTGTCCTGACTGATGTTTTTTGCTTTTTTTCCTCATTCGAACAGGGGAAGCCTAGGGCAGTGAATGTCACTGGGAGTCAAGGTGCCTCACAGACAGGCATGCTTGCCTTCAGCAAATCTACAGATTTGGTCCTCGGGAACTCTTGGTATCTCCAAGGAGAATTGGCAACTAAAAAAGCATTTTGAGTATGCACATTTCAGATGTGAACACCTAAATCCTTCTGCAGTCTTTAATATCCCTGGGTAGGATGGCTGTTTAATTGCAATGCAAACATCTAAGCTGCTCACCCTGAACTCTGTGCAATCAATAGCACTTTAAGAAAGAGTCTTATCTTATAGAAAAGTCTGATCTTTTACAAATATCTAAAGACAAAATAAATCACGCCTAGAAATGTTTATCTTTCTCCACTGACCCTTTACAGCAGAGGATGCTTAACTGGGATTTGGAGACCTACATTTCAAGCATCTACATTTGCTCAGATGAACCCCACCGCCAGTTGTCTTTTTTCAGTGGGAAATAACTGCATATCCCATCCTAATAGGGAAACAGTGATCGTAAAAGCATCAATGATTCTGAGATATGGGAATCCCTGACCTTGGTGCTGTATCATATAAATCTCTTTTAACATGAGGAAAAAAGCACTGATCTACCGTTAAGTATTGCTATGTCCAAATACAAATGAATGTTTCTTCCAGACAGTTAAAGCTGTACAGTTTGTGATGCAAATAGAAGTTCACAGTAAAGGGCTCACCATCAGGGTTTTATTTTGTCTGCCTATTTGAATATATTCCCTCTGGGATTCAATCATTACCCTGGTAGTCACACCAAGTAATGTCTTGCTTTGCCAGTTATTGCACAGAAAGCATTTTTGGAAGGTGGCCCTTTGCATCCAAAGTTCTGGAAAATGTAAAAATGCAAAAGGAGACAAGCAAGTAGAAGCAAGTTTCCTTAGCTAAAGGTATTGTTCCAAGCCTGCCAGCAAGAGAGTGTGTCTCTCCTACACTGAGGTCCAAGACACGTACCAATATAGTTTGTTTTTTCGAGTGTAATCAAGTTGACATCTATCTACACTGATTACACTTCAGAAGGGGAGAGGGAAATTCGGGAGGTGGGAGAAAGGTTCTCTTCTCTCTGGTGGTTTCAGAAGTATCCTCCACAGAGTAGCTTGGGCCTCTGGGCACAGCCCTGAGAGATGGGTGGTGCGTAAGGAATCATGCTGCAGGTCTTATGCCTCAGAGATGCTCTTCCCTATTCCTGCTTGTTCCTCAGGGCAGTAATTCGTTGCTGGTCTATACCAGCAGCAAATTATAGCAACCCCTGTGCCAGTTCAACTTGCATCTGGGAACTGGAAGAGGCAGGGGAGTGAGGGACAGAGGGCTTTGGCCTTTGCGTGACCATCTGCCTGGTGAAGCACTGGTACTATTTAGTCAGTTTTCTGCCCACTCTCCAGTGCATGATGCAGGGGAAGCTATGGTGACTCTGAAGCTTCATAGTCCTGACTGTGCTGTCTGTCAAACACAACTCAATCTGCTCTTTTCTTCTGACTCTTGCAATTCACAACAACACAAGAATTTCTAAAAACACAATGGCCAGACTGCTCCACTGAGTCTTTTTGCATCAGGGAGACTGTGTATGGCCCAATTCTAAGCACTTCAAAAGCCAGTCGAAGAAGAAATGCTGACTATTTTTTATTGTATTTGTGTAGCATCCCAAATGCCAAATAACACTGCTCTTCATGCCTTTATTACATTGCTCTGCAAATTACAAGATCCTACTATTGCAGTATGCACCAAGTGAGTCTGACAAGTAACTAGCTGACCTTTATAGAGATTGCATTTTTATTCTCTCTTTATGGTGGCAGCTTATCTCACTCCTCATTTTCAGCTCCTTGCATGATAGTTCAGCTGGTTTCTACCGCTGTTTGGTTATCACATATGTTTAAAATCATTGTTATAAATGCAAGGCTGCCCTCATTACCAACAGCATTAAATGAAGATCAGCTTATTAAGAGTGGGAGTGCTAATAGATTGCTTTTCTTTTACTGGTCTTGTATCCTAGGCAAAAGACAGTCAGGAAATCAGGCTCTTTTCATTAATATATGACAAATGTACCCTATGACCTTGAATGAATCTCCTCTGAAGAGAACTAGCCCTTCCCCTGTCTGCCTAATTCTGACAGTGGTGTTAGAAGACAGAGTGACAACTCAGTTTTTAAAATTTAAATTCACACACCACAGCTACATTGCTGGTGTAATCCACACAAAACCACTTCTCAAACCATCCTGTTTCCACTTCTCTTGCTAAAGCCATTTTCTTGATCTTTGTCTTGTCCCAGCACACGAATACAAGATTACCAGGAGACATTTGGATGTTTCTGTCTGGGAATCCTGCCGTTAGCTTGCACATTCTATGTGCAGCTAGTGCATGGTCTCTTGGCTGACTTCACTGACCTCCATCTGCCAGACTGGCTGTGAGCCTGCTCACAAGTCAGTCCGACTGTTTCACTGGGACACAGGTTCCAGCAAGGATGCACTTGGATGGACAGCATGCACAGTATTGCAACATGTCCTGCCCTCTTAAAAAAAAAAAAAAAGGCAGCTTTTTGACATGGTATGGAACTACTGCTTTTGGACTGTCATCTCATGCTGCACTTCCATTTTCAGGGAAGTCACTGAAGAAGGGGAGGAAGGCTCATTATCAAAACACTAAGAGTCTTTCACATGCCTCTCTGTTTGTATCCGTAAGTGCAATCCTCCCCATCCTTCTTTAGAAAGGGAAGCTGGTGTGCAGCACATCTATTTTCTCCTTGGTGGCTCCAATGTTTCCACAAACACTGAGTGTGGTATGTTAGAAGGAACCAGTAAATCCAAATTTCTTGACTGAACATGTGCATTTGAGCTTCACATTACCGAGTGCATAAGGAGAAATTTGGATAATAAATTGTAAAATAAGGTTTTGCACTATGAAGTTATATAAAATAAAGGCTGCTAGCCAGTAAAAAATGGTCACCAAATCTGATAATCCTGATGAATCTGCTATCAGCTCACACAGACCGAGGATAGATTAATTTCTAACACACAAGGCCACATCTTTTTAAACCAGAAAGTCCCAAAATAAGGTCTGAACACTTACCTGTGTATTAAAGAATGAAAACTGAACATGTTTGTCAATGAGAGGTGTTAGCAGTTTTTCACTGACTTTTGGTGTGTCCTGAGCTCTACATGGGGTTACATAGAGATGTACAAACCAAAAACAGAAAAAGCCTCACTTGCAATCAGACCCTAACACACTCTCTACATTCTAGCTTTACATCATATGCCTGCAGCAGCTCATTCCAAGTCCTGTGTCTCTGCAACCAAAGCCCTCAAAAGTGTCATTTATAACATGACCAACACCTTTAAACCTTGAGTACGGGCTCATCCAAACTGAAGCCTCCAGCAAGTTCACTGGATCATTGCTTATGTCACTAGTCCACTGCCTTCCCATAACTCCCTCCACTATGTATAAATGAAATTAAATCCACCAAGCACCTGGAGATAGAGCAAAGTATTCACAGGGAAAAGTACTGAAGAAAAAGCACCGATAGCACAGGCAGAGCTATAGTAGGGGAACACACTCAGATTAGGCTATCCATACTGATCTGGCTGATCATTTACAAACTTGGGTGATGATGGATTTTGAAAGTTACAAATCATGTATCAAAAACATCGGGTGTATAAAAAAATCCCAGAAAAAGACTCTCATCTGCTCGGAGAATTCTCCTTGTAACTGAAACAAAGAGGTTTTCTAGTGGAACAATAAATATTTATATATAGGAGAAGGAGGGAGATAGATAAGGATAAGCTCAAAGATAACTTTATAATCATTACAACCCTGACAAAAAATAGTTGGTATTTAAGAGCAGAATGACCATCCTCTCTGTTTTGATGACAGTTCTTGCTTTAAATGACATTAAACTTCAGTAAGACTTTCTGTAGAATTAGAGGGAAAAAGCAGCAATCATAATTACCTTACTTTTCTACAATTAAATTATATACTTATCCAACCAAAGAGTTCACACTTTCAAGTATCAATATGCCACTGATCCAAGGAAATTTACTGTGCTTACACCAAAACACATTACTCCCCATTTTTCTCTCATTGCACGTGTGCCTTAATATAGGTGTATAATTCTTAGAAGTGTTGCATTGAAATTTTAATTCCACCCATTTTACTTAGTCACCACCCACATACACAGAGATACAAAACAGTGCTGTTAACACCCAGATGAGCAACAAACTGAAGACTTCACTGATCAAGTAAAGCCCAGCTCTGCACTTGCCCTTAATTACTTAAATACAGAAAGCCTGTGCAAAATCTGTTTCTCCTTTTGTGAGATTTTTGATCTCTAACCATTAAATAGTAATCCCTCTGAAAATTTACTGCTCTTAATTCCAGTATTATCTGGCAAACACGTTGCTATTTATTCAGATGAGATTCCCAGTTGGTTAATTTGGCATTATTAGTCATAAAAATATTGTAATCAGTACAGAGCTCATTTTTATGTGAAGCATTTACTCCTATGGCCCTAGTAGATGGGAATAATTTTTTTAAGACAGAACACTCTGCAAAGCAAATTCACTACAGGTCAGATTGCAATTGATTAAAGAACTATTGTTAATATAAAGGGCTTCTCCTCTGCCTTGTAGGGGGAAAGAAAAGAAAAAAAAGCAGGAAGAAGGAAAGGGGGAAAAAAATCAAGGTTTCAGGCAGCAAAGTGGTAGCAGAAACTTGGTGACATTCCCTTCCTTCTATGTACCTATCTCAACCCATTTGCAAACCGTAGCATCGGCTCCACGCTGCCTCGGGGGTGGGAGACCAGAAGTGCTGCAAACCAGGACTGATGTGCCTGACAGAGCTGCACAGCAAAGTCTGAGTGATGGCCTGAGCCATGCCCGGCAGTAGCCAAAATTATGAGTGGGTTTTCTTTCCTGGAGCGCTGCATTCGACTACAATCACAAATGTGGCATATGCAGAAGCCAGTCAGCTGCCAGTTGATTCTATATATATTTTTACATTAAGTTTTTGAAAGCCATGTAAGAAAAAGGTTTTGCATGCAAAGAAATATGCTGCAGCTTGGTGACTTACAGAAAGCTTTGGGGGGCACAGCCAGAGTGGTACATTGGGAGATCTTGCTTGGCATGCACTCGAGCGCTTTCACTTAGAAGAAACATTCAGACCTGAGATATCTCTCTGTAAGTGCTGTAGCCTGTCCCAGTGTAGATGGAATTAATTTAATGTATTATTGTGTCCCAAATCAACAGCTGCAAAAGAGGGTATTCAACTAAAAAGAAAATTAATCACAACTATTTATATCTGCATTTTGCTCTAAAGGAGTTCAAATGTAAGAATAGAAATATCTCCTTAAAAAATGAAGAGGCCAAGGAAGACAAAAGAACCTAATGAGTAAAATAAATTAAAAACTCTAATGCCTTTTGTAAAATAGTTTCTAAGTTGCTAGATAAGGGGAGTAGAATTTAGTTAGAGGGTGAATCTTAGATTATACTGAAAATTAGTCACAAAAGAGTCATATCCTTCCATGACAGCTTTGAAACTTGGGTCTTTTGACTCCATGTTCCCCATCATTTTGTAAAAACATGCAGCAGCCGTTCTCAGATCCATTTTATTGTCTGTTAATATGTTCATGTTCATGGACGACTAAGCACTCTAAAACTGTGACTAACTTGTGGTTTAACAGTTTTAACAAGTGCCCATTGAACATCAGCTCTGAAAGATGAGAATCTGCACTGAGACTGAAACTTGGATCTTTAGATTTACAGCACCAAATCATTTCTTTTGGTACTAAGGATAGTAGAATGCTTGAGAGATAATGACCTCTGTAGTTTAGCCACCTATAAGAACAAAGTGCTTCCCACTTAAAAAAAATTATCTCCTTCTTGGCATACACACAAGCACACACAGAGAGAAAATCAGCAGCTCTGTTAAGAAAAGGTTGGCAAGTGGCTTCCCAAGATCTCCCACGTATTTTCACCAAGAGCTCTAGGAAAAAAGCACTTGGAAGATTAGGGAGAAATAGCTAATGAAAAAATATATTTTCTTTTATTTTGTTTTGATCAGAGTTCTGTTTAGATACAGATGATCTGGGAAGTAGTATCTGAAAACCTACATTAAAAAAAAAAAAACAGAACTGGGAACAATTTTGCACCCTTTCTGGGAAAGGAAATAAAATCAAATCTACAAGCCTTTCTGCTACGATTCATCCTGATAGAATTTGTAACAGCCAGGAAATTAACACTAAACAATGAAGCTCGTAATGAAAACATTGTGAGTGACAACATCAACATAATACAGAGGGAGCCTCACTGCCCGTCTACCAACAGTTAAGGTCCATCCCCCATACACAGGATGCTCAAGTAAGAAAAGAGCAGGCCAGGTTTCTAGCTGCTAATCAGTGTTGATATAAGAGCGGTGCGCAGCAGCAGAAGAAAAAGATGAGATTGCAGTGAATATTGCACTAATGAGCCTGTTCCTCCTGATGAAAGATTTTAATGTAGACCGTAAATCTCTTTCACATGCTTATCACAAATGTCTCAATTTGGTAAACTGAATAGCAGAATTATATGGGTAGCTGCCAATGAGCATGTACTTAGGTCTGCAGCTAAAAAGGATTAAGGTGTTTTGACTCTAAATCCTGCAAAGTGCAGCTTCAAGGCACCTGAATTTCTCCCATCCCTGTGCAAGGCCTATAGTATTCTACACAATAACAAACCTCATTAGGCTATGTCTGTATTAGGAAGTATTTCCACCCAGCAGGAGCCAGTCCATAGTCTGGAAGAGTTGACTCTGGGAACCCAGTCACTGCAGAATGTGCATTTTGTGGGCTTACATCCCAGCATCCCTGCCTAGTCTGACGAGCACACTACATGTCCTCTTGGACCAAGTTCTTGATTCCATTTCTTGCAAAAGAAACCAGATTTAGCACTGTGAGAGCAATCTGCAATACAAAGCAGCTGTTGTCAATGGGGATGAGGAGAAGACTCAGCTCAAGAACACACTCCTGATAAAAATGAAAACCTTACTGCACATAGTCTTTTCTGCCTCAGTTCATGCCATTCAAATGGATTGCTCAATAAGCAGCGAACCACCAGGACAAGCTAAAAATATCCGCTTTTGCTTAATTTATCCCACACTGGAGATGAAGTGTTAAATTCACAAACAGATTGATGTTCCTCATTCAATTTCCAGCCAGGAGCCTCCACAAAGCATGGGGGTTTCATTGCAATGAAGACTTGTAGAGAAGCACCTCAACCTTTTTATCCAGTCAGTGGGCTAAGCAGGATTGGGCAGAGCTGGAGCAGACAGGACTGATTAGAAATGTGAGTCCTTTTATCAGCAGACAAAAAAAGAAGACATTGAACCTAGGTGCCCTCCAGTCTGCGTGAGCACTCTGCAAACTGAGCACCTCTACCTAAAGGAAGAACCACAAGTTCTCTTTTGCTGTGCTTCAAAGCCAGCTGCTGCTGGCTTAATGTGGAGCTCAGCACGTGGGTGTTGCTGCCTGTGCCCTGGGAAGCCTCCATGAGCTATAGCACCCAGTCTGTGTACTGGGCTTTGGGTTTGCAGATCCCGAGAGGGCTTAGGAATAAAGCGAGATCCAAAAAGATAAGCCTCTACGTACTGATGTTCAGTACAGGGGGAAAAAAAACCAAAACAAACAAACAAACAAAAAAAATTTGATTTAATAAGTTCCAAAAGACTTTAAGGGTTGCTAGTATTAGACATGCATATTCAGGAGCACAAGGCTCCAGCATCACTGAAGAGCTTTCAGAAGCTGACATAGGTGTTCACTGTTTTTTTTTAAATTAAAGCACTCAGGTATACCATAACTTAAATTATTTTTCTGCTCAGTATGTAATTTTAGTATCTGTACTCTTCTTATTTCTGCCTTAATCATGGTTTGCAAAGACTTTACAAAGACTACTTGAAATTTTACAGACATAAATCTTATCCACAGCCTGTTGAGCAAACCTGAGATGTTCTTGATGAGCCTGAGAAGCAGAAAAAAAGGGGGGGAAGCTAGTTTTCAGATCTCTTGGACTCTCTTAGTATCAGACAGCATCTATCCAACGTAGTTTTATACGTATTAGAATACATTGATGTAAAATTGGGTGAAACTTCACACTCCAAACTGCACGGAGCATATAGTAATGCAAAAGCAGCTATGATTTTATGGGTTATTTAAAATTTAAATTTAATTTAAATTAAATTTGAACTAATAACATTAATCTCCTTTTCTACTTTATTTTTTAACTTGTATAACCAATTATGTGAAAGAACAATTTGAAACACCCTGTAATCATTTTGACTGCAAAATTATTTTGTTTACAGATTGTTCAGTAATAAAGACTGAACTTTGGCCATGGTAAAAATAGCAATTAATTGACTCTTATTTTGAGTCATATGGTAGCTTACGGATTAAATTATATGTTTGTGTGACTGAAAATAACGAATAATACACAAAGGAATTCATGCAATTATATGTCTAGTGTCCTGTACAAAGAACAAGTGAAGGCACAAGATCCTTGTCTTAGAAAAGCTACCTAAAATGCCATCTGCAGTTGACAAATGCTGAGGGAAAATATTATTGCAGCCAGAAACTTCAAAACCAAACCTATTTATCTGAGCTAGCCCTGAAGCATGAGTGAAAAAGTGAAACAAAACAGACATTGCTTGGTGGAAGCACATGTATTTTTAAGCAAAATGTGGACACAAATGTCCAAATTTGGAGAATGAAATTAAGATGGGAACACTGTGTGGGGTTCCAGTTCCACCCTGACATGCAATGAATCCAACTGTTGTATGTTGTATTGCCCTTCTTTCCCCATCTCAGCCCTGTTCTGGCTACTTATTCCAACCTATCCATCTTGAACCAGATAGCTGATCTGGCTGCAAACTTATTTCTCCGCACACATACAGAGGTTAGTCTGCAGCTGTTCAGTGATTTTTTTTTACACAATCTAAATCACCCTGTCACCAAACACTAATTTCAGTACTATTTTCTAACACCTGCTGTCCTTCCTAGATCTAACGATGGAGCCCCACACCTACTAATCTGACAATAAACTAGCAATCTGAAGCCACCATAAGATAGCTAAACATTGGGTAATCAGTGACAGGGGAACCTTTAATTCAGAGCAGTTGATGCTAGAGGCCTCAGGCTGTCTCTCCTACCACCATAAAGATCATTTTGGCACTGAATGGAAAAAGGTCCAGGCTTCTCTCTCCAAACGAAAGGAATGGAGAGCTCCATTACAAAGGCTCAAGGAAAGAAAACTGTACAATTTTAAGCTATGTTTTGAAGATCTTGTTTGCTGTAACAAAGGATTGGACACAGCAGAGTTCCCACTCCACTCTCAAGATTCTTCACATAAATTCGAAGACATAAGTCCACCAGGGCTATTACATAGAGTGATCCAGATTCTGACTGAGGTAGTCCTTAACCTACTGTCTTCTGGAAGCTTGGGGGATGCACAAGAGATGGGATCAGCCTGCTATAAAAACTTTAGTGTTTCAGGTACACTTTTCCTTAAGTATCTACTACTGGCCTTGAAGGTGGTATGGGATTCACCCAGCCTTTGACTAGATCCAGATGGTGACCCTTAAATTTTCATATTCTTGTCTCTACCAAACACTGCTTAATGACCAGAATCATGGAAATATAAAACCGAGTTGGTGACACAGGTTGAGAAGAGCTCTCTCTTGTCTCCGTTTCTCCTGTCTTACATAGTGAATATCAGGGATTGTTTCCAAAAACAGGAGTTTGGGAAGAAGCTACAGTAAGTTTTAGGGCTAAAAGAACACCCTGGGATGACAACAGGGTATTTTATGAGAGAACCAGGTAAATTAAATAAAACAGCAAAGAACTACTGAATCATAAGAAAAGCATTCTACAAAAAGTACAAGGTAGGATAGGATATGTAAATAAAGATCCTGTTCATCAGCATAAAAGAATTCCTCTGGGGAATCAAGAAAATATCATACAGGAAAAGAAAAAACTGGGGACGGTTCTTTTCAAAAGCTTTCAGTAAAATTCAGTAACAGAGGGACTATTAAGGGACTGACTATAATTTTAAGATTAACAGCCTGGACATTAGAATTAAAAATGACTGGGGGGATGAAAGCACAGCAAGAGTGAGTTTTCTGTATAACAGGTGATAAATAGACACAATTAAGGCAGTATTGCTTAATATAGAGAGGACCCATGGCAGCTGACAAAGAAAAACAAAAACAAAAACCAGGGGTCATAAAAGATGCAGACGACATGAAAGCAGCTGGGCTGTAAACTCATGAGCACAGAGGCAAAGTTGCAGGTTTAAACCTTCAGCAAGCCGTGAGGCAGCAGCTGTGTGCACACATGCAAGCTGTGCATTGGAAAGCATGAGAATACAGCAGGCTGTACCTTGAAAAACAGGCATGAGAAAATTGTCCTCAATTCACCCAGGGAATGCTTCTTATGGTTTGGGGAAGGGCTACACTGCTTTTAGAGACTGAGATGTGTATTTCAATCTTTTTAAAAACCTTTTTTTTCCCACCAGGCCCAGTTGATGCAGGTGTGATTGGGTAGCTGCTGAAAGGTCTTGCAGCATTAGCTGAATGTAGCTGGTTCGCTGAAAGCAAGGATGGATTGTGGTGCCATGGAAAGATTTGTGTGCCCTTCACAACCACTGTCGTCAACGAAAATGTGCAGCTGAGGAACAGCAGAGCTTCATTCTCACTCCTCACAATAGCCAGACCATCCAGCTGCATTTGGAAGAATATGAAGTGATATGAGTGTTGTGAAAGACCACCAGCACATCCTGAACTCACATTCATTGATTTTAATCAGTTTGTTCCTCTATCAGAAAAAAAAACATACAAAATATGCAGCTTTCATGCAAACTGGGTGGTGTCCCCGTCCTCCAGGAACAACAATTTCTATGTGATTCCCAGCACTTGCTGCAACTGTTCTCTTGTGTCACTGCCCACAGCTGCAGCCAAGCAAGGCCCATAAACCAATGAACCCCCATAAAGTGGGGATCAGCAAATCCAGGGGCCTGCAGTGGGACCCGGACCTGGATCACACACCTCCTGTAAAAAAAAGGAAGACAAAGGCAGGATGCAGTAGGGTTGTCAGAGAACCACGCTTTGCCTGCTGGACCACACTTAAGAGACAAGAAAATACCACATTCACAACACCTGCCTGAGTCTGGATCAGCACTTAGAATAAACAAGCCTTTCTCAACCCACATAACAAATTGAATAAACAGTGGGGGAAGAATATGAACTTCAACTTCCCAGAAGCTGATGAACCCTTCTAACTGCTGGTATTAAGAACAGACCACCCTGCCTTACCAGCTTTCATCCAACAGTTAATCAGCTACAGAAGGAAACAGCTCTGCTGGGAAAGGCTGAGAAAGTTGCCCTGCTCAGAAGGTGCCATCACAGAACTGTCAGGCTGTTTGTCTTCAACAGCTGGACATGGTTACTGAACCTCCTTTTCCATGACCAAAAATAAAAAATCTGTGACCAGACACAGTCTAATACAAGGTCTGATTGTCCCACAGATGATCCCGTGGGAGAGTAGTCAGAAGCACTTTTGGGGATGCTCTCAGGCACGGTTTAAGTTTCATTTTTCCTGACTTGAAGACAGATTTGGAAGATGTTTTTCCTGGTATCAACCATGGATCCCTTTTCCCACCTAAAAAATCCACTCTACTAAAAAAATCAACTTGCTTTTAATTTCATTTAAATGAGCAGCCAGGAAAACTCAAAACAAGTATTTTTCCTTTGAATCAAGTTTCTAAACAGCTTTCCTAAACTGCTCCCCCATCATTATCATCATCATGTCCCTGATAATGGTCATGTTATTAGCCCCTCATTTTTTACTTTTTCTCTGGAATCCAAACTCCGTTTTCCCTTATCCACTCTTCCACTCAGCCAGGACACCTCTGTGGTAACACTTCCCAGACCTCCAAAAACACCTTTTGTAACTTGTTCTCAGATTGCTTGCACCAGTGGGAGGGAATCTTGTGATTCAGGCTCCCCTCCTGCTGCGCTTCTTCACCAGCACACCAAGATGCTCCAGGTCCCTCCTTCCCAAACCCACTCCTCTCCTGCTCTCCCTATCAGCACCTTTCCAGTTGTCACCTTGTCTGCCACACTGACTAAACTATTCAACCATACTTCTAAACTGAGTCTGGTAAATGTTCTAGTCCCAAGCAGAGCAAAACTAAATCTTCCTCCTCACAAGTGTTGGAGGGGTTTAAATAGCTCATTTGGCAGATCCAGCTGGGAGCTGGGAAGGAAAAACAATGGGAGGAGCAGGGTTGAGCGGGGGCAGCAAACTCCCGTGGAGGAGGGTGAGAACGCACAGCTGGAGGAGGCAGTAAAGAGGTGGAAAGCTCTCCAGCCCTGCCGAGGAAATGCTAGGGAGAATTGCAGGTGTATCTTACAGGCTGAGCGAAATAAGTTAAATTCTATTAGTGGGTAGGTCAATTTAAATTAAGAGTGGCGTGCTAAAGAAAACAATGCAACAGCAAGTGAATAGAGGGTAAGTGTTTTCATGGAGTAATGATTCATATGGTACATTGTTTTCTGGCAGGGAAAGAGGAGGGAATTTTTATTTCGTGTGTGCTTTGTGCTTGAGTAGCTAGGTGCCTCGTATGGGTAAATAGGAGATAAAATGTGTTCTTTTTATTTTTGTTCTTTTTTTACAGTTTCTTCCAGTAGTCTCTCCATTTTTTTAAGTCCTATAAAACTAGGAAAAGGACAAAAAGGAAAACATATATGTCCATATAAAAGTGGATGTTGACATTACTAACGGAATCTGAATATTTCTCACACAGGAAAAAAATACAATCAGACAATCAAATCCTTATCAAATAACAATAATTTTTAATGTAATTTTGTATCAGAATATTTGGTTTTCTTTTTTAATTGTGTTGCAAATTCTCAGCACTATGTTCTGCACTACAGTAAAACCAGCATTGTATTAACAGAAAAGAAATCAACCTACAAAAACCTCCAGATTTTTAGTAAATGCAACACATGAAAATGTGATATATTTGATTGAAGCTTATGGTGAGTTGCAGGACTGCAGTTAGAGTTTCTTTGTATCAAAAATTTTGTCATATAAGGGCAGGAGAACTGTGAGAGTCTCACACGATTAGTACCCACAGTCAGCCACAGGCAAAATCAGTGTAAGGCAAAGAAGTATGCTCATAAAAGTAGTGAAAACACTGTTGCAGAGTCTCCCTGAGGTTCGAAGGCAAATTCTGAAAGTAGCTACAGAACTTTTAGCCCAAGAATGTTTTACAAGTGGTCAGTTAGTCTGTACCATCTACGAGGAAGAAGACTGCAAAACAGGGCAATAAAAGTCACCCTTGTTCCCTACCTGCAGACTGGCCTGCAAACCTAAAGCAGGAGCCTGTGGGCAACCAGAAGAGTTGATTCCAACAAAATGTTTACTTTGCCACGTGGCTAGAGGAACTCTGCTGCTCAAGACGCACAAAGTTTTTCACTGCATGCTGTAGTGCCTCTCCCAAAGGGAGAAGAGCTTGCTGCCACTTGCCCCCTGCCACACAAAAAAAAGCAGCCATTGCTCTGCCACAGCACAATTGCTCCAATAAACAAGCGTTAATCATGCACATTATGCACATCATAATACGTGTGAGCTTGTCAGCAGGCAAACAGCTCCATCTCTGAATAAGAACCCTTTCCAAATTAGGAGAACCAAATTACACAAGCAGACAGCTGTTTGCTGACCTACCTAAAACAATTTGGTGGTCTCAGCCCAGTTCCTCACAGGCAGGTGTCTGCTTCGCAGCAAACATCAGCACCATTTGCATTACTGACAAGCTGGCTAGCAGACTCAGCAGGCGAGCCGGGGCTGGCCTTGCCGAGGCTTTTTTCCCCCTTTGCCCCAGAGCTGATTCCCCCAGGCAGGGAGGACATACAGGGAATGCTTGGAATGGCAGCCCCCAGCCAGAGGTTAAAAAGAGAGTATGAATTTCCAGTCATCTCAGTCCAGCCCACAAGGAGTCTGTTCCACTGAATGCAACAGAAAGAGCAAGAACAGTGTGGATTAACAGAATAAAAATCATCGAAAATTGATGGATTTTTAGAAAGAAAATCTATGACATCATGGCTCTGTTTAGTGAGAACCTTGCTTTTCTATGTCTAGAAATCCCATCCTGCATTCAGCAATAATGGGCTTGATTCTCCATAGCCCACTTACTTCCAGTATCTTCAAGCAAAACATGAGTAAGAAATAAATATCATGGGCTTTTAAAAGTTTGCTTTTCAGTCACTGCTTGAGGATTTCATTATAGCATAGCATAATAATGCACTTTTGTAGGGAATTTAGTCCACTGCTTTATACCAGTTCTGCCAACCTCATGCAGAAAGAAATTATATATTTTTCAGAAGCCAATTACTTGTCTCAGATAAGTAGAGGAATAGAACCAAGATATCCTAAATGTCAGTGCATACTTTTAAGCCACCAATGTGAAAACTCAGACATTTTTCCATACCAGACTTTAAGATGTCAGGCTTCAAAATCATCCAATTCTCCAATTGGTCTGAGAGGACTTGTATTAAGCATCTTTGTGATGAATGTCAGAAGTTTCCCTTATCCTTCCAGTTTAGGACAGAGCACACAAAAGAAAGAAAAAACTGATATGTCTGGAGTAGATTCTCCACTCTTGGTCTTTTTGCTGCCTGAAAACAGCATCAGGACCACTGACACTCCAAAATCATAGAATGGCTTGGGTACCTTGTCCTGAGATTCAGTAACTAAGGAGGCAGCTCTGCAGGCAGTAACATAAAATTCAAGTTACTTGTTTGAAAGCTGTCACGTGGGGTTAACTGGTGTCACTACCACCTTCACTTGCTCCAGAAACTCTGAATTTGAATGTCAGGAGCTTTTGTGATGGATGCATCTGCAAATAATTAGCACTGCTTTGTTGAACACTAATTGTGCAACTGTGCTGGAGAAAGTCTCAAAATAGACGTTATGAACTGCAAAGGACCAAATCCTATTATCCTTACTCCCACCTGACTCCAGAACACCAGAGCGGTTAAATCAGAGCATGGCATGGCCTCAAGGGCCAAATTCACCTCTGGGTGAATCTTTCATGAGTCATGTGTTTATTAATCAGCCTCGCAGGGTGAGAAGCTGCTGTTTGTCAGGAACAATGATGGTAGGTGGTAGTCTCTTTATCCAGCCTTGGGTTTGCCACGTGGCTTACCAAGAAAAAAAAACAAGGGGGGAATGGATTCATAAGTCACACTTATGCCACTGAGTTCACTCAATCAGCAACAGTATTGTTTTGAGTTTCTCTTCTAAAAAAGAGCATACCTGGGGATTCCACTGCAATGCTTCTTTCTTTTTCAACGCTGGGAAATTATGATGCTATACACAAATAGGTAATTTTTTCTCCATCAGTTCGCACCTCTTAACGTGAGATAGAACATACCCCGCCACCTGGGAGAGGACACTTGCTACTCCCATAACACCCTCTCTGCACCTGTTTCTAAGATTTTCCTACTTCCAACCCCTCCAGCTGCCCTATCAATATCTGTTCTCAGCCGAATTCTTGTGCCCTTCTTTCTTCATCTGTCTTAGTATTGTTCCTCAACTACTCTCCAATTTCCCAAAATATCAACCACATACATCTACGACACCAGTGCTTGCCCTGTAGTCCTCCTAAGAGCAGCCACTGCACACACAGCTGCATGAATGTAGCCACTATCTTTCTTCCTTCTCTAATCTCAACTCCCTCTAACATGTAATCATGCTTTCAGATGATGTGGACCGTTTTGGCTTCTGAACTAGGAAAACAAGGAGCAAGATCAACCTCCCACTTCAGCTTCCTGAGATTAGCTCCTTATTTCCTTCCTGATAAGTGTCCAAACATAAAGCATTCAAGGAATTTCAAGGCAGTTTTTAATGCTCTAAATACCTTTCCAAATTTATTTCGGCTGAAAAGACTATAAATTCATGAACATGTTAGCCATCCCATGGCTTCATTTGTCAGTGAATAGTTATTTGTGGAAGAAAATCTCATTATCAGGTACTGTTCATTACTCTGGACTCCTATACTTCCTCCTGCGCTTACCGGCAATTTCACCTCCTCAGCATAGGATTTCCCTCAAACTTTCAAACACATCTGCTCTTACTTCACCACATTACACAGAGTAGCAGTTACTGGAGCATCTCCTCTGCTGTATCCTCTTATTTCTCCCTCAATCCCTGAGACTCCCCTCCATGTTTTATTGATTTTTTTCTTCATTGTTTTCCACTTTTCTTCAGGAAATTATCACCATATGCTTGCTCTATTGCAATTCTTTTTCCTCAAGTGGCATCTTCTTTTGGCCATTGTTACAACCAGTGTAGTTGGCTATGTCTGACTTAGTATGGCCTTTCTCATGTTAATCTAAACTAAAATTACAGCCTCAATCTCTGCATCTGTCTTCTTCCAGCCAATACAATATGCTAGCCTGGTGCTATGGCATTCTGTCTGAAATATTTAATCTTTGTCCTAAATGTTACACAACCAGAACTGAATTCTTGGACTTGATTTCTTGACCACAATATGACAGTGCACAGATAAATGGCATTTGGGGTTTATATCTCATTCAGGTTCTAATGATTTCATAACATGGTCCTTGCAGCTTTCTCCTGACTATACTAGATGGTCTAAATTTGTGGAAAACTGTAACTGAGATTACTCCTGAGATTATCATTTTGACTGTCATTCCCTTGTGTTAACTTGCTGCTGCTATTTCTTCTGCCACATGAAACTTCTTTCTTAGACTTCATTCTCCAACTCCCATTGATTTCAAGGACCGAGATAATTTCACTTCTTTCAGCCTTGTTGCTTCACATCTGTTCCCTCAATGATGCCAGTGAAGACAGTCTGAGTGCAATGGTTGGTTTCCCATCCTTTGCACCATTCTGCCCGTTGGTGGCACAACGGCCCAGTCAGTGATATTGCCCCATTCTAACCCCTGCTCAAAATTAATTTATTTCATGGAACTCACTTTCAACAGTTCAATTTGTTCATATTAGAAGTACTGAGGGAGGTGGAGAAGTTAGTGCTGTTAAACCAAGAAGTGGGGAAGCGGAAGCACCTCGAATGAACCCACTGATGATTTCTGAGCTGAAGCCTGACGTATTCCCTTCTCTCAATTCATACATATTTCTTTAGACTGGCTTCCCATAAGAAGAGACAGTATGCTATACTATACCCACAGGCAAATGCACAGCCAACAACCTGGCTGTAGTATTTATTACAAAAAAGTGTGCCCACATGGGCACACAAAGAAAGAATGCTATGTCATTAAGGCTACCATCATGACTCTGTGACGGATACCCTGGAGTGGCCAACCTTCATATGGCATCAGCAGCTGATTGCTGTCACCCTTACTGCAGCGGATGCTGTGCAGTCTGGAGCAGGCAAGCCCTGGAGCTTTGACCTGCCTTTCCACCTCTGGGGTTTGAACCACGCCCACTTACAGCCATTTGGCTGTTCCTGGAAACAATCAGAATAAAGGTTCCTCCTGAGGAGAGCCAGTAATGTAGCTCAGGCAGGGCTCTCCATCAGCAGCAACTAGATGCTAACGAGTAAGGCAGAGCAGTTTGCTGGGGTTTAATTCAAAAGGCTGTCTTTCTTTTAGTAGTGAAGTCAGGAGCTGGTGGGGATAGGGAGCTGCCTGAGTGACAAATAACAAAGCAATGTTATACAAAACAAAAAATTCTATGCAGTAAGAACTTGAGAGCAGCTAGCCTCTTCAGCACCTCAAACGACGTAGAACGCACTAAAGCATTCACCAGTTTAGAAACCCAGTACCACTGGAAAAGCTGATTTTCTAGGCAATATGTTATATCTTCTGCAGAACCCAGCTAACTAAGAAGACCATAGTCCAAGAGCTCTTTCCAAATTGGATTTAATATTCCCATTTTCTTTCATTTCACAGACCTGAAATGATCAGCATCTCTTCATTATTTTTATTCCTATTCTTATCTTTGTTGTCATCTCCAGATGTCTCCTTATCTGCACAATACCAAACTACAAATTAGGTCTATTTTTGAGACAGAAGTTCTCCTAAGATGACAGTGCAAAAATCTGTGCCACAACATTATACATTAAAGAAAAGATCACTTATCCCATTAAATGACTTAACATTTTGTACATCTGAAGGAAATAATAAATATTAATCCATGCTATTTTCTTCCCACATAAGAAAAGAGTAAGTAAAGAATTTCTTCCCTACGGGTAATCTAAACATGTCCTCTTTCAGTTTAAAACCATGGGTCCTTGTCCTGACACTATCTGACTATATAAAAAGTTGCTCTCCCTCCTATTTATAAGCCCCCTTTAAGTACTGGAAGGCCGCAATGAGGTCTCCTCAAAGCCATTTCTTCTCTAAGCTGAACAACCCCAGCTCTCTCAGCCTGTCTTTGTAGGAGACGTGCTCCAGCCCTGTAATCATCTTCACAGTCCTCCTCTGGAATTTCTGTAAGAGTTCACATCTCGTGTTGAGGATCCCAGATCTGGACACAGCACTCCAGATGGGGTCTCACAAGGGCAGAGTAGAGGGGCAGAATCACCTCCCCCAACCTGCTGGCCACCCCTCTATTGATGCAGCCCCTCTATTGATGCAGCCCAGGATGTGGTTGGGCTTCTCACAGCTCTTCTGGGCTGTGAGAGCACTCTATCGGATAAATTCAGCAGCTCTGGGTTGGGTGGAAGGGAAAAAGCACCCAAAATGAAAATTACCTGACTAAATATCCATCACTAGATTGCCTTCATTGGTGATATTTTCCAAATGCATTTACAAATTTCTTTTATACACACCTTTTTCTCAGGACTTAGGAAGAATAACCAATCTTAAATTTTCACATCAATTCCATGAAGTCCCAGCCACTACAACTTGCAATCATGGATGCCTCCCTTCTCAGTTGTTCTGGGCGTCTTGCAAAGTAATCTCAGCAGAATTACCACTTTGACATTCTGAAAAAATCTATAAGAGATAAATCTGAACATCCTCAATTGCACATGTATAAGGCTCCAAAAGGAATATTTTAAACTTGAAAAAATTGCAACATACAGTCAGAATTTTTCCAGCTGCAGCATATTTTGTTGATGTGATTCCCAGCTTGCGGGACAGAAAGTAAAGGTGTTAGCAAGAAAAGTAAACAAGTCTGGAGCATGTTTTTCAGTCAGAAAAACTTCTAAAACATAGGCATGCAATTTTCACCCATTTAGATTTTGGAAAAATCCCATTAAATCCCAGTGGCCACAATATATCAGATGGGCTTTACACATTCCTTCAAATTTCACTTCTTAGTATTTATCCTTGTGAATTTTGTTTAAAGACATCCTCATGGTCCTGTGTATTTAGACCAGCTTCACACATTTTTGTTCTGTAGTCAAATAAATGTCAGTCAGCTTTACCAGCTGCAACCATATAATTACTCGATTGTGTTGGCTGGATCTGTAACAATAAGTTAGGGTTCAGAATTGCATTTACAGAGTGACTTTGGCTGGCAGATTTCTGCTGTAGCCATGCCCACAGCAATCACGGCCCACTTGCTTCTTTGCTTGAGACTTTTAACTAAGTACACATACCAAGGAGCTATTTTTCATAGAGCTGTCATTCAAAAAGCTGCTTCACCAGCACTCTTGGTTCCAAGTCATGACATCTACACAAAGCAGGTATACAGTGCCAAGTGGAAACACCACAAATGTATGCACAAATGGTTGTTTGCAGACATTTGTGCTTAAAATGTCCCACTTTGCACATATCATTGTGGAAACTGCACTTGCAAATAAAACTTGTCCCTACTTCCCTGGAAGATTGGTCCCTTGATGGGACTGGCTGCTTCATTTTGAAACTCTTTGTAGATTAATAATGTTCAATAATGCAATTATTTGTGCATGCTTTGGTGTTCTTTCCACACACTACTATATTATCTCAGTTCAAGACTAATCTTACCAGTATAAAAGTCAAGACAAAGCAGGTACTGAGTAACTTAAGAGTCTTCTCAATGTCTTTTTGTCACCAAGTCCCCTGCTATTTAGCTTGTAAGCTCCAGCAGCTCCTTATTCATCCACGCAAGCTTCCTTTATCGCAAAAGATAAGGTCCAGCAGAGCATCTCCGTTCACTGGCTCCTTGATCATCTGTGTCTAGGAGTTATCACAAGTGCTGTATTGTTGTGTCCTGCTGTGTCATCCCTCCTGCAGATCTCAGGGTGATTTTCTTTCTCAGAAACACAACATTGCTCAAGCAAGTGTTATAGTCTTAACTGCAGATTACTGGATGTGCGTCTTTGGGTGTTGTACATGAGGAGCCAGACTACACTATCATTAATAGATATTTGGAATCACTAGGAACTCTGATGCTGGCCATGCACACAATTAAACATGTAGAATGAAGTCATTTCCTTGTAACTGAAATTTCTCAACCATTTATATGTTAGAATTTCTCCATTTTAATGTTCAACGCGCATTTATACTCACGTGTACTATAGGGTTGTTGGTACACCTCATGGTACTGCTGTGAGATCCTGGAGGAAAGGATGGCTGGGTTTGCTTATGTTATGAACAGATGGCAGAACACATAATAGAGCCATTGACTGCCACTGGATAATATAAATGGACTTCCCCAAAAGATTCCAACACTGTTTTTGTCCCATTCTAAATTAAAAGAAGACTATTCTACTATGTGCCAAGATGCATTTGTAGTTCGGGTCCAGACAGTATTGGTTCACATCTGCATGCTGAATAGCAGGAAAAACAAGCTGTACAGTCAGTAATCTCCCATATAAAGGGTCCTTAACTTACTTCCTTAACTGATATATTCATTTCTTCTTTCCCTATTCGTTATTTGAGCCTCTCTGAAAAACACACGGTGGAAACACATATTACAAATATTGATATTTTCTATATGGAAATAATTCCATGATGACAGGCAAGTTGCAACTCTTTACTGGCACCAGCATATAATGATGCTTGCACAAAAGACCAGACTTAGTGTTGAGTCCTTCAGTTGCCGGACAAGGTCTCAGATCAATACGTGATATCTGTGGAACACATGTTACCTTATTAGAGATGCAACTAATTCCTATTCATTCATGGGCATCATATGTCTGGGAATGAAAACAGAAAATATCTAATGTCATTACGTAACGGATAGGATATAATCTGTCACACAATAAATAACAATAACAGCAAAAAAAAAGCCAAGAAAAATCCCTCTGAATGCCTTAAACATGGTCCAGTGTGTGAGGACCAGTAACTCACTGGAAACTGCAAACTGTGGACACAGGAGTAAGGGCTGCTCTACACAGATCTCAAAGCCTTTCTCCCACACGGCACTCTAAATTATACATGTGTTTGCATAAATCCATCAGAACTGAAGCTCAGGTAAACAAAAAAAAAAGTATTTCCCAATTGACCTATCCTGGTCAACATTTTGTTTTTTAAATGCCCTATTCTTTCCAAACAGAATTATATGAAACCACCTGTGGCTGTAATTAATAAGGAATTATTTCTAGACACACAGAAACTAATTCAATTTATTCCTTACATTTAAAATAGCTTTTAACATTTATAAAATTTCTCCCAAATAACATTTGAATGTAGAAGTAAAATAACATTAAATCTGCTTGATGAGAGTTGATATTAAGAAGCATTTTTTTAAATGCTTACACAAATATGTATGTTTTTTGTTGGCTTTTCTAGGACTTGATTCTGAGAAACAGCACCTTTAATCCTTCACGAACAAAACACAAAAATATCTTACTGATATCAACCATGGGGACGAATCCTTTATAACAACCTGTGGCTTGTCTGTGGACCTTAATTAGTCAGAGAGATCATGATATAGAGCCTCTTCAAAGAGGATAAGAGTGGTAGCTCTCTATGGAGGAACAGAGCAACCTTTTGTACCTGGTAATTTAAGGAGCAGCAACAGGCTAATCCGCCGCCAGCGCGGGGCAGAGCATGTGGTGTGGTTCTCAGCAGAACAGCAGGCCCCTAATGAGGTCTAGGAGTGGATAGCAGCTGGTAAACTCCGTGCTCAAGTAGGAGCCTCAGAGAGCCTTTATTTGATAACAAAAGGCTGCAAATTGCTCAAAGGCCTGAGCAGGCAATGAGAACACGTTCATATGGTCAGCCAATATACAAATTTCCAAAACAAATATTACAGTATATGTGTTTTCATTGCAGCAGGATGTGGTGGAGTTTCTGAGGGCCAGGCATTTCAGAAATCACTCATACATTGACTTTTTGCTAAATTGAGCCCCCCAGAAATTTAAGCAGCTTTTCTCTCTGTATTGCAGCAACTGGACTACGTATATACATCTACGTGTTTACATTTTCAGTTTAAAATAATCTCAGGTGAGCTAGGAATAGAGTTAATAAATCAAAAAATATTTTTACTGCAAATACTATTTTACTGTATATATTTCGCTGCCACTTGAGTCTAAGAATTCTTGAAGTGTAACAGATGGAGAAAGATGAACTATATATCAGTTACAGGATTTTGACAAAGAATATAATAAACCACAAATTTATGTGGTTTATGTGGATCAACCATTTAAACAAGGTCAAAAGCTGAAATTTACTCATCTTTTTTATGCATCTGGCCTTATCCATTGTTTTCTATATAGTATTAGTATAATTCCAAAGGTACACAATTTTGTGGAATTACATGTTATAAGCATGTTTCAGTAGGAGTACATGACTGACAAAAGACAAGTTGTTACTGCTCCCACAAAACCCCAGGGGACTCGGCCTCCACTGGAAGATCACGATTACTTTCTGTTATCACAGCAAATACTAAAGTAATTTGTTCGTTATTTCCTGAAAACTGTATAAACAAGAGCTAGGATCAAATTTTGATTAAAAATAGTATGTGTTTCTTATCATTATAATAGAAGAATAACACAATTATAGGCAAGTAATTTAAATAATTTCCAATGAAGCTCCAGTTGATACAGACAAATGCACTTGAAATCTGGCTGAGGTTTTGTGTTAGAATCACAACGGTGTAAAAAAAAGGTCTTCAATACTTCTTAAAATTAACAACCATCAATAACATTAATCTGCGACAAAAAATACATCAAGTTTTTGCCTAAACTTTGAGCTTTGTTTTTTTTCTTGGGCTGTGAGATTGAAAATAACATCAAACATGGACTCAGACATTCTCTTGCACTATTCCTAGTAATTAAAATCTAAAAAGCACCATATTTCATAAGGTTTGGAGAAGGAGATTCAACAATTGGCAAGTCATACATCAAATATAATGTAGGAACCTCAGGAAATCAATTTCTCCACTAAATTCTCCATAGTGATTATACCATCTTTCCCCAGCCATGTGAGTTAGATTAAGCATTTTTTTATTTACCTAGGGATAATGGTAAATAGAATATTTTTCTAAACCTTCTTCCCTCAAATGATGAAACTGCAGAGTGCAGCACTGTTCATAAACGAGATATTGAATTCTCAAAAGTAGGAGTCCCCCAGCTCTGCCGCAGATATGAGGACAGTTTAAAAGCTGCCACGCAGAAGCAGAGAATAACCTCGGTCCCTGCACTCCACCTGAGCCGGCAGTTTCAGCCCTGGACACTCATGTCACTGGAGAGTGGCAGCACCACGGCAAGGCACCGAGCCTCTCTGCCCTCGCCAGGGTTGCTCTGCTGCCCCGTGCCCTTGGCTTGCAGCAGGCTCCGGGGCTGGGGAGGGCATCCCCAGAAGCTCCCGCAAGAGATAAGGCAGACTGCTCTCTGTTCTGCTCCTTTTCACTCAGGAGATGCCTGCTCTCCACTGGTTTTGGCAGGTGCCACTTAGGATGAACACATTAAAGGAATAAGTGTACACTAAACAGAAATATTTTACATCTATGTAACAAATGTGGTTGTTGGGTTGGTTTCTCTTAAGCAGAATCTGCTGGGCAGAAATGCAACATAATAGAGTATTTTACAATTGTACTGGTATAAGAAAAGGAACCCCAAGGCAGAACATAATTTAATTAACTCTACTGTGGGAAATTATGATTATCAGAACTCATTGAAGTTAGACCAGTGTGTAATCATCTACAGCTTTCAGAAAATACATGCTACTTTAACTTTGATGAACTTGACTCAATAGCACACCGTCTGAATAGGTTCTCATTTGTGAGTATTCATTATGTATTCAAAGAGCTTTGGTACAAAATAAATTCTCAGGGCTGTAGAACCAGACCCCTGCTAGACTTGTAATAATGTTGTCACAAAAGCAAGATGTTTGTCATGTTTTCCTCCTTATAGCTACTTTTTAAAGCAGAAACTGGAAAGATTTTATATTGTCTTTAACAACAACAGTGCCAGACAATGGATAAATTTGAAAAACAAATATCCAAGAATCTATAGATATAAAAAAATTGTCATTTGGGCCATGTATTTTTTACTTGGTGAATTTCAAAGCCTAAGACTAGGCCTCTAAAAAGGTAAAGAAAATATTAACTTACAGGTTACATTAACATCCACTCACAAATATTGGTAGCCCAATTTGAAATTAAAAGCTGACCCATGAAGCCCCTTCAGTAGACAGGATGTATGTAAATATCCATGCATGATCCTGCAGCATGAAACAAATAAATACAGATTTTGCTGCAGATTACATAGGAGTGAAATTTAAGTCTTTAAAAAGTGCATTGTGTAGGTTAAATGTTAGGGATAAAATAATTTTTTTTTAAAACTCTTATTAACAATTATTGATTTGGTTGTCTGAGATATAAAATGCCAAGAAATGTATAGTAATATAGATGATCTTTTTTTACAGAAGATAGATACAAAAAACAGAAGTTAGTTTTAGTTTAATTGTTGAGACAATGTAAGCAGAATTTGACCCAAAAAACTGCATGGGAAAGATGAGAAGCAAAATCAAATGCTTTTTAAATTAATACATGTTTCTGAATATTCTGTCAGTATGAATATAAAGTTTTGCAATTTACATCAAAATTACAGGATGTAAGAAAACACGTATCACACTTGTTATTAAAATACAGTGTTTAAAATGATATGATAGATTGTTTTATGGTTATAAATATGCACTTTTTATGAAAAATTGTCATGCAATTGTTCTATAGGCAAGAGTAACTCCACAAATGAACTGTGAGTTTTATTTTCACGATGTGGCGCATGAAAGTAATTTCAACCACCTCACACTCAAAACCTACCAAAAGGCTACAAAAAATTTTGAAATACTCTAGGAAATAAAAAAAAAAGAGAGAGAAGTCCAAGAATATTTTGGTCTTTTAATAACACATTTATCAGCTTCATTGTTTCTCGTCAATAGTCTGTAGTTCGGACTGACAGCTTGTAGCACTGGATGGGGATAGGAAAATAATGCAAAGAGAATGGCTCCCTGGAGGAAAGTTTGAGATGGGGCCAATTGCCAAAAAGAGAGTCCAGGTCTGAAAAAAAGTGCAAAAACCTGGCCTTATTGACATTAATGGCATACTCCCAATGATTTTAATATGGCAAGATTTCAACCCTGGGGAGAGGGAGCAATCACCCTCAATGCAAGGAAAGAGAATTTGCTACTTGTTTTATCCCTCATCAATTTTAAAAACAGAAAATATAATCTGTTCCTTGTGGAGTCTCCTCAGCACTGCTGCTTTTTGCTACACTTGAAGAGTAGGAAAAATATTGTGCACTTTCTGGAGTTATTTTTCTTTCCCAAAACCTTTCACCAAAGAAGCTGAGACCACAAGGCCTGCAGCAGACAACTGATGATCTCATGTGTTTCTTTTGCCTTTTCAATCGATAAACCAGTTTCAGATCATCTGATGTCAACAGCAAGCAGCTTTTTTTGTTTGGTTGGTTGGCTTTGCTGGAGGCTAGACCCGAGGACCTGGCTGTGTAACAGCCTCTTGCGCTCAGAAGGAGCCTCTCAGGCCTGTTGTGGCACCGGCATCTGCTTTGTGCGCCGGGATGTGCAGAGAAGCTTAAGTAAGTGTGGGAAAACAGCAACTGCAGATCAGGATTTGCCATAAGGCAAGACCTAACACATAGCTCTTTCTGGTTCATCACAAACAGATGGAAAAACACATAATAGACTCCAGTTAAAAGTCTTCTGTTCTATTCTCTTTCCTATGAATATACCACTGAGAAATTAGCAAAGTTGTTCAGGAACACAAGAACACTCACAGAGAAAGTAGCTACATAATTGCAGAGCCTTTTTTGTGTTAACAGTTTTCATACAGATATGGGAGACATAATAATTACAGGAATATGTGTCCAGTGTAGCTCACAGCAAACATGGTAATTTTTGCAGCCCACAATTTTTAAGCAATGCAGTGATCTTTAGAGCACAAAGGAAAATTAGGCTTGTCACACTCACAGCCCAAGGCCTCATATGCTGAACAGGGGGAGGTCCTTCTGCAGCAGACCCCCCTTCTCCTTCCCTTTTTTCCCCTTGTGACCTTAAAGGGTGGCAGAAAGAGAAACAAACAGCAGGAAAAGACTCTGTCTATCCTTGTGGCTGCTCAGTGCAGCTCAGGTAAAGGCCCTCCAGATACAGGGAATGGTATATAAGCCTCTTCATACAGGCTGGGATTTTTCCTTTTGCCAGTTTCAGCACAGTTTCGCTTGCCGAGTTTGATACAGAAACCCTTGGAGTTAAAATCTCCCAAAGGCATTGCCTGCTGACAGCCTTTTCTGGAGCGGGGGAAGCTTGGGTGAGAAGGAGCAGAGTTTTCCCTACTGTAAGTCGGGCAGGGTGGGTAGGTTTGCTGGTCTGTTCCCTGTGATACCCTGGCACTCCGAGAACCTGAGAGGCGTCAGCTGAGAAATAGGTTCAGAGAAGCTGGAATGTAGCCGGTGTCCCCCAAAAACACTGATTACATAGAGGAGGCAAGTCCCTTCTATCTCCTATAGTATAGAGCTAGAATTTGCAGGGAGACTCAAAATGAATTAAAATTATAGAGGGACTTTTAATTGCAGAATGCAATTATACACCTTAGCATAGTTTTATGTCCTCTAACCTGAGACCTCCACACTCGAAACATCCACATCCCAATCAATCATCCAAATGGAATAACCCACCCATCAATTACAAAGGAAGCCTATTACCACTACCTCAGGGATAGGTACCTGTAGATGACAAATGTACCTGTATCACCTGGCAGGTGACCTCCACATACTGCCACAAGGTAGGATGAGCTCTGGCAAAACTCTTCACCCACTCCCTGTGAATGTTAATCAGCCTGTTGGTTCTACATAAAAGTATCTTCCTCTTCCTTGCTTGCAGAAAGACCTGGCATACCCTGTCTCTCTGCTGGTGGCAAGCAGGAGTCCTCCACGGCACTGTCTGGCAAGAACCTTTTCTTCAGCTGTTTAAAACTGAGCATGCCAAGCCACTATGGACTGCCTCAGACTGCCTTGTATGACACTTTGCACACACGTTAAAAGCACATACTTCCACTATGTTGGAAATTAGTGTATTAATTCACTTTCTTCTAAACATACCCTGCCTTCAGTCTGCAATAAGGTACTCACGATAGCATCCTACACATTGCTTCATACTTGATTCCCCCAGGTGTGCTCCACATGGCCCCAGGTGTGGATGCAACATTCATTCCTAAGAAAATCCTGAGTTGCATTCTGTATCCCTAACACACATCTAAACTAGCAATCAAGTTAAAGGATTTGCCCTCATTTTGTCTTTCTTTGTTTGTTTGGAGAAATCAAACATGCATCAGTGCTTCCATACGGACAGATGAAGAGCCTCAATGTCCCTCCTCTCGCATCCACCTGCAGCCAGATTAACTATTTTGTTCCCATTGGAGTTACTATCACTGCATATGAGTGTAAGAGAGAATTTGGCCCACTCTCACTTTCTAGAGTGTTAGTGAAAATAATTCTCATTCACAGACAAGCCAGTCTCCAGTGGCAGTCAGAGAGGAGCAGAGATGTTTGTCTGCCAGTCCTGGTGTCTAGCAAGAGAATACAGACAAAACAAAAGTTAAAGATTGATGCCACACGGCAACTGTTGACTTATTCCCGTACATGCTTATTGTACTGCACTGGAAGCAATTAAAGCAAACCTGCCATGGGAGTGCTGCAGTTGTGGTGTAACTCTGTGCCAAGTGGTGGAAGTAACAGCAATGGCTGAGCCATCTACTGCTGAGCTACAGAAAGGGCTGTCTTTGGCAAGCTGCTCCCCGAGGAAAGGTCCAGCGAGCAGATGGAGAGATGGGCTGAGGCTGTGACGTGCTGTTAGCCAGCACTGTGGCAGCAGCCTCATTCACCATGGTGTCCAGCTGCTGGCAAGAGCTTCACAAGTCACTCTATGACTCAGCCAACACTGAACAATTTATCACCACAGGAGTGAACATCCTATGGTGCAAGAAAGTTAAAGGAGGATAGTAAGATAACGCTGAGTATTTAATAGCAGGCAATGCCCAAAAAAAAATGCCGGGTGAAAGAAGAGAAAACAGCAACTTCAAAAGTCTAACTCTACAGGCAAATGAGAAAAACTCAAAAAAATTAGTTAAAAAAAGGCTTCATCCCAACATCCAAGGACAGGCCATCCATGAGTCTAACAGAAGGACAGAGTTGTGCTTTCAGGCATCCACTGCCCTGGAGCACAGGCACAGCTGGCAGCGTGGGCACAGCTGGCCTCCCAGCCCAGCCACATGCAGCACAGCTGGCTGGCAACAACTGCGCCCAGCCAAATGGGAGTCCCACACTCTGCACTCCCTGAGCTCTGCCCATTGTCCTCCCACCAAGAGACAACCATTTGTGTGAAGCTGACAAGTCCCCCACAGGTCAGTGTCCTGTGATTGGCATCTTCCAAAGAAAAAACGTCTTTTGTGGAAGCACGTGGTATGTTTTTTGCAATCATGAATTCTTCAGAGGAAACAAAAATCTAAGTCGTTATCTCTTATGAATATCTACACCGTTTTACTACATTCATATATGGCAATAATTCCAGATTCTGGCTGCTACTGGCATTACATCTGAATCCAGAACCTCAGTACATTTCATTACTGCTTAAAGAATATCCACAGATATATTCTTACCATTCTTTTTTTTTTTTTTTGGTAACTATACATCTCTATGCAGTTTATCTGGTCTTGATCTTTAGATATTAATTCTATATTAGTGTAAAACAAAATAGCTTTTAGCTATCAACACTTAGAATTATTGTTGTAGGTTTTCAAATAATTAAAAGAAAAATTACAAAGCCATCCACAAGAAAAAGCCGTAGTCTTGTGACCCACTTCTTTATGGCCATGTAAGAGACTCATGGTATGTTCTGATTTCTGATATTTTCTCTTAATGTTCTTTAAGATAATTATATGCAGTTACAAAGAGGGGACATCAAGAGAAACAGCTTGAAATAATACAAATTAAAACTCTAAAAATTCAGATCAAGAAAAAAAAATGCCAGCTGATCCTACAATTGCTGAATTTCCTTAAACCCTTGTCTCCCAGGAGACTGATAGAGCCTAATGAAAATAAATTATATGTTGCACTGATTAAGCTGCAGTTATTAACTGAAATATCATTTATTAGAAAATAATCTAGCTTCTACTTAGCAGCTATACTTGTTTCAGCAGGTGATAAAGGAATTCGATTCTAAGATATAATCTTCTTTCTAAGGTATTCCACATCTGGTATGCTAATTTCTAAATACAGATTAATGTTTGTATTTGCCTGCATGCTTTTCTTACTTGAATAGAAGGTCACCAAGGGATCTAAAGAATCACCATTCCTATTCGTCCTTTACTTCTGCCTGTGTGGCAAATAAATGAAGAAAGACCCTGAACTTGGCTGGCAAGTTTTCTAACGTGCAAGGTGGAATAGAGACATGTTGGTACAGAGGTATGCATGGGGAAATTCTGCTTTATAGAGGCTCAAGATACTCTTGTTTGACTTTCATTTTCATTTTCCTTCTAAATGTGCTATTGAAATTCATTTGTGAGCACGAGACAAGCTATTCACTAAGTATAAAAAGGAAAGTATAACTGAAACAATGAATAATGCTCAACTCACCATCCTTCCCACAAAGTCAAGCACCAGCTTCTTTGAGCAATTTGCAAATGAGCAGAAAACCACCAGTGATAGCAAACTACACAAACACAGAGCTGCACACCGGCCTGTGTAGGGCTACATTTCACAGTAAACTGTGTTCCAAATCTCTTCTTACACAGGAAGAGTATAAATTTGTAGTATCCAGTCACTGAATTTCCAAGCACCAAGAATTTTGTGCTATCAGCAACACCACTCACAAGTTTTATTCACATGACTGGAAAGAGGGTAATGTTTAATATGAGCATCAGAACCTTCTACTTGTGGTAACATCCCGTGACCATTGAAACTACACTAGGAATCAGTTATATCTTTTTTCAGAACAAGTGAACCAGAAATAACATCTGTGAATTTAAAGAATTTGTGTTCTTATCCAAGTATCTGACATTTCATTTTTTTCATTTTGTTTTGTTAGAAAATGTCACCTACTCTGGAATGCCCTTTGCATAAGGAGCCTCTTATAGAGGTTATAACTTAAAGAGGTTATCATTCATAACCTCTTTCTAACATTAGTCTACAATTCTGCAATGGCCATTAAAAATCATTCTTCTTGGTTTCATTGTGCTTTTCAGCCCCTCACGTTAATAAACTCACATTTCAAGGAAACATTTTCTCACATTTTGTCACAATTAATCTGCTAGCATAATATTCCAGCAAAGAGGTAAAACGCAATCTTTTACGTTGGTTTTTGGTGTTGTCACATCTAGATGTACCATCCTGGACCTACATTTTGACAACTGGTCTTATGAAGAAGACAGTTTGTTTGGAATCATGCTCTTAAACTTGCAGGTCCCTGGCACTGCTGTGAAACACATTCATCTTAGCCCATCAATAGTAATTCCTCTTACTGTAAGAAGAGCAACCCAAAGATATGTTTTGACAAATGCAGGTGCACAGCATTCAGGGTAGCAGGTGCCTATTCTAAGATACAACTTGGTACAGTCCCTCAATATATCATAGAAATAAATAAAAATACTATCCATTGAGTACTAACACGCAGATCTGAATGTCAATATGGACAATCTGAATGTCAATATGGACATCTAACCTCTTGGATTTCCGTTTCAGTTATATGATAGAGAAATTACTTTAACACAGACATATAATTATTTTGTTCTCACAGCAGCACCTGAGAGGTGGATGAAATTCTTGGTTAGTGCTTTCACTATTAGTTCATCTCTTGTATTTTTATTTTCCTGAAGTGCCTACGATAGCTGGGGGGAAGGGGGAGGGATGGCAGAGAAAGAGCAAAAAAGATACATTTGCAAAAAGAATTACTCAGATATGTGTAAATTCATAGTACCAAATGAACCTGATGAACATTACATAACTTCTGCCTTCACCAAAAGTTTTCATATACAAATACAGCTTCATTGTAGAATCCAATATGTTTCAAAATGAGAAAACAGTGGGTCATTCAACAATTTATTTTTTTTAAAAAGCTCAAAACTCCAGTGTCATAAACAGGTTTTTTTAACGATTCCTACAATGTCATGTTGACCTTCTTGTCAATACAGAATAGCTGAACATAAGTCCCTGCAAACCTGGCCAACAGTATAGAAATCCTTGATGAAGGAATTTCTATGAAATGGTGAAAGTCAAAATGCTTATTTCCTCTTTCAATAGCTTGTTTTGTCTCTCCAGCACTCCAGGACTCCTCTTAGTGGTTTTAATATAATCATGTTATTTTTCAATATTTGTACCTCTTAAGCAAAACTAATTTTTTGAGAGCTCTTCTCTCTTCCTTTGGGATATGATTCTGAGAGCATAACATCATTTTGAGTTCAGAATGTGTTACACCTCACAAATCACTTTGCAGAGCATACATTATTATGGGTGGCATCTTCGTGTGCTACAGCAAACAGCATAATAAAATACCCTGAATACAATCAACAATTTTTAATATATCTTATCGTGAGCCTTTATTACAACCTTTGTCTTAAAAAAATACTCAGTTTCTCGAAAGCCTATTTTGGATTTATTTTAACCTTGCTACACATCAAAGTACAAGGATGAAGCTTTGTTCTTGCTGTCAAGACAACCACTGCCTCTTCAGCAGAAGGGGAAAAAAATCAAAGACTTGTAGAATGCCAGTTGAGTTTGAACCTGAAGGCCACAGTCTCTGAGCACACCTGGTACTCCCCACAAGAGCAGGATACTCAAGAAAATAGAGGCTTCAAATGAGCTTCCATATAACAACCTATAATTTCTTTTCAGGGAGTGGGGAAAAAAGGTTAAAGGAAAATTTGCCATGACGGTCCCTTTGCTGAAGCACAAGGAAGAGTTCAAGATGATCTTCAGAATGCTGCAAGACAAAAGCCTCATTATATGTAATAACTGCTTACCAGTACCCCAGATTGATAACAAGCTTCCTCTGCCAATTTTGTTCTATCATTATACGAAGAGGTGATTAAATTATTTGACAAATCTTTTCCTGTGCAATATGGAGTTATTTACCCCAGGTAGAACAGAGCAAGGTTAGGTAAAAAGCGGGGCTAACCAGCATGGCAACTTTAAAATGGCAACACTTGGTCAAAACTTGCCTACAATGTGCAGAAAATATTCAAGGTAACTAGTGGCCTGGAGTGTATTTGAAAACTATCAAATATATGTTGTGACATCATAGGGCACACCAGCCTTCAGGCACCACCTTGTGTGTATTGCCTGCTTCTCGTTTGCAGATTGAGGAACTCTGCCCTATTTGATGGTTCCCAATCCTCCCTCTGTCTCCAGAGTAACCTGGTGTGGCAACAGCTGTTGGGGTCTGCTCAGACCAGGCGAGGCTGCTTGGGCGATTCCCAGCAGCCTCTCAGCATGACGCTTCTTTGCCCCCTCTCCAGGCGTCTGGAACAAGAGTAGCCATGCCACGGGCCACACTAAAAATACAGTGCAGATGGTTGCAACAGAGCAGCTGGCCATGTACCCTGGTCCTGTTTGGTTTACTGGTGCAGGCATAGCCAATCTTTTCCACTTTATCATTTCAAAAGACGTTTCTCCAGTAATCAGGATGTTGTTATTTCCTTGTTGCCCATTTGCAGTTTTTCTCTGGAGGAGCAGAAGGTCTAAGCCAATTACCTGGGTTTCTTTGCTGCTGGAAACATTTGCAGTCTCAAACCCTGCAATGGCAAAATCATGACTGAGAGCAAAAGACATATGTCGAGTGACACTAGCTGAATTTTCTGTGCTGAAATGTTCTTACTGAAGTGAATATGACTGAGGTTTATTCAGAGTTCAGACACTGCTGAAGTGAAAATAAGGTCACGAGAGAAGGTCACTTTTGATAAACAGCCGCACTCCTGGTGAATTCAGCAGGAGGTGCCACATGAGGGACAGTTTCTACACAGTACCAACCTACTGTGCTGTAAGAGATGAACTACCTGAATGCCAGCAGCTGAAATGGCATCAAGGCGGGTAAAAGCAAAGGTCAGGCTGATGCAGCAGTGCTCTGACAGTGTCCAGAAATAAGCTGTGTGAGCCCCCGGTACAGCTATATTCCAAATTAAAAAATAAGAGGTGTGGAAGAAGAATCCTCATCTGACAACTGAGTGGGGCATTGCTCTTTCCACCTGCAAGTGAACAAACGACCCTGACTGTGGCCAGAGCTGTCTCTTCTAAGCTCAGCAGATCAAATGTACACTTCCCCTTCCCCCTACACAATGCATGCCCAGGCATCCCCAGTGGTCTTCTCAAAACTCACCTTAGCCAGCAGGCAACCATCATCTCATCACACTGCATAAAGGGAATCATAAGTTTTCCGACTCATTTGCATGGTCTCTTGGCCAGCTGAAAAAAACTGCTATCCAAAGCAGGTGCTGGCAATAATTGATTCTTTCTAAACCCCATGGGTTGAGTGTGAAAATGGTACTACTACATATGCTAATTTCTCACTATAATATGTGCATGAACTATTCTCTTATTTTGCCACATGAGTGCTTTGTTTTGAAAATCCCACGCTGCGTGGTTTCCCACAGGCTCTGCTGTGCTCTTCTCCACACTGTGATTCAGGGCTGGTGCCGCCCACCACCCCCTTCCATGCATGGCCACAACCAGCCTGTGGCTGTATATGTGCTCATTATAAAAGTAGAGCCTGGAATGCACACTTTACTAGCAGTTTTGGGGGTTATTTAATGTAGTTGAAATTGAAAGTCCTGCTTTCCATATTTGTTTTTATCTCAATTTTTCATCTCTACTACCTAAAATACTAATTATATTATTCACTCAGTCTAAAACATAGTTCAGCTGTTGGAGGGGGCATATGGGATTCTTTCTTATATGTTTACTGTTTCTATTGTGTGGTTACCTAGAAAGATCCCAGAAAAGAGTCATGTTTTGCAGAGCAGTTGTAATCTTACCCATAAGGTGATTAACACTAATTTTTTACAAGTGGCAAATAACTGATGGTAGAAAACTGTGAAGTCAATGTTTTCAGGTGATACAATCTAGGTTTTCTTCTGAGTTATGCATGATCCATCCAGAATGCTACACCTCAGGCTGCTACTAACAGATATCTTCAAAGGACACGTTGAGCTTTATCCTGAAGCATCAAGACTCTGGGACATGCTCATGTCTCAGTCATTCAGGTGCTTTCAGTGCAGTCAGTAAAGTTCAGAAAAGCAAGCAGTTGCTTTTGCAATCATCTGTTGGAACTGGCCCTAAACACTCAACAACTTGCAAAAATGACTGTACAGCTGAGTTTATTGTTCTTGTTACCAACTGCTTACTTTAAATACTACTTAGGTTCTTTTTTCGCATTCAAAATTTTAACAAGATGATTCAGAGTCCTACTCTCTGCCCAATAATGTGATCAAACTTTTCCAACTAAGAGCGCAGCAGTTCAATACAGCTTTTAGAATATGGGTCACAATTCTTTTTCCAATCTGTGAAAGACACGTTAATAAGCTCTTGGCATTTGGAGAAACAATCTTTTCTCATTCTTTCATTTTCTTTTAGTTTTTGGTGTTCATTGGAACTTTTTTCCCTCAGCTTTTAAATTCTGTAGGAAAAAACCTTGGAAGAAAATTAAAATTTCTTTTTTAAACACACCGCAATTTGTTGATATTTTCAAGCTTTTCAGTATTACTCCATTCACAAGTTGAATGTGTGTGCTGTTTAATATCAAACAATTGTTTTAGTGCCATTTCAAGTGTCTGGCTGTGTTCATGCCTGCTAATTAAATGTTTCAGAAAAAAATACAGCCTAAATTGTGCAAAACTTCATCTACATCTGCTTCTTCTATGAAAAGATGTCCTTGGAACAACTCCAGTATGTTAAATAGAAAGTAAATTATTACAAATAAGACAGTAATTTACCTGTAGGCTTTAGCATGCGCTACTGTGTATTAAATTTACCATTCACTTGCTATTGACAGTCAAGAAGACAAGTGTCTCTGTGGCATGAAAAAGAAAGTACTATTTCAGGACCATTTAGATGGTCTATGTTCTGGTGTTTTCGGTGTTTGGTGATAACCAAATATTTCTGTCCCATCTTCAGAGATTTCAAGCTGGGATAAAGAAGCTGTCGCGTTCCCAGCTCTCAGAACCAGCAGCATACGAAGCCTTTGGGGGAGATGATGCAACAACAGCCTGTCACAGTAGGCAGACAACACATACATTTACATGTTATCACTTCAACACTGCGTGTTAATCACACCATTTCTCAATACTTTGCAAGTAATTGAAAAGCAAAAGATATAAATATAAACAAGATGCAGTTGACAGAGAAGCGCTATGGAGAGCCCATCCTGTCTGGACCACCCATAACCATAGTGTGAAGCACACACTACCACGCTTGTTTTGGACTCCTCAAGGCTGTGAAAAGACAAACTGTGATCCACTCAATCATCACCTCCCAGAGTCACCATTGCACACTTTCAAGTTACAAAATCTTCCTAATCTTATCTGTTACATGGCTAGAGACAAAATGGGTTTACACTGAAATTTGGAACCAAATAAATGAAAATGTGAAGAGGTTTTTGTCCAACAGAAGCTGAGTGGCATTTTCACACTGCATTGTTGCCTCAATTAATTATCTTTACACATCTATCGAGATAATAAATGTAATTCATTTGGATGGAGAAAATTCTACTACTTGCTAGATACATATACATTAACACCAGGAACCAATTACATATTGTAAACCCCCTGATCATTACATAGTCCACTTTGTTAAGCAATAACTGAATAAAATAAGTGGATTGCTGAAAACAAGAGAGATTTTTAATTCGATATTAAGTAGGACTGTTAAATATTTAGTGATTTTTATTAGAACATCTGATATGAAAAATACATTTGCCCATATATTTTGATGAAGAGGTTTTTAGTTCTAACCTCAACAAAGTCAATTTCACTAGCAGCAGAACCAGCAACCATCAGCTGATGTACTTCCATACCTTTCAAATTTGATTCCACGTACAATGCCTTTGCCAAGCAAATGTCGAGACTCCTGCAGTAATTTGTGTTTCCTGACTGAACCCACTTCAGAGCTAAAAGGAACTGACTGAAGCAGGTATTGCTTTTGCAGCAAAATGCAAATCACAGAATCACTACGATGGTTTGGGCTGGATGGGGTCTTAAGGATCATCTAGTTCCAACATCCCTGTCATGGTCAGAGCCACCTTCCACTAGACCAGGTTGCTCAGAGCCTCATCCAATCTGGCAATTTAGACCCATGGTTATGAGAAACCACAATTCCATTCACAGTCAGTGGCTTAACTTCCCCTCTAACATTAGCTCATTTTAGCTGCTGGAAGGGCTCAGCTCTAGGCTGAGACATACATGGCTAAGCTCTTATGCCCTGGCTCTCGCTGGTGGCAGCCAAGGTTTAGGGAAGACACTCAGGAAGACCAGAATTCAACTCAGCTCCTTTAGGACAGACACCTCTCTGGGCAGCTTGCCTCTGCTGAAAGAAAGGCTTCATTTTAAGAGGGGGAGTGGGCAACAGAGGACATGGAGAAGGCACCATAAAGAAATGTAGGGAATAAAAGTGAAAGTAAAATTATTGCAGAGGAATAGGGAGTATGGGGATGTTTAAAGAATTGAAAAGCATATAAACCCATAGAAAACCAGACTCTTAACCATTGTGGTGCTCACTAAACATTTCATTCCAGCTTTCAGTAAGCTGGGTTTCAGAGTTTCAGCTCTGTGACTAGATTAAGTCTTTTAGAAAAATGCCTTGCAACAAAATTTCAAAATCTATAAAAAACCATACCTGTATGAAGACAGTTTAGGACCCAAAATCAGATATTGAGTATTGCAACATTTAGAATTCATTGCTGCTTACTCAACTGAAATTTCACTCTCTTGTACCTGCTCATTTCACCTGTCTGGCAGCCACAACACAAGAAGTCCACATAGACCTATCAATGACCAAATTGCTTACTGTTCAAAAAGGAAACAGCACAAAACAAAGTTTATGTGATTCAAACAGCAATTTTGAGAGCTCAAATCTGGGAAAATTTTCATGAAAACAGCAGAAGAGTGAAGTCAAGCTTCAGTATTCTTCACTCACCCATACTCCAAATTAAAAAGAGGGCTTTTTAAAATCTGGAAAAAGTAACACTGCAGCAAGACATTTTTTTCTTCTTGGCTACCTTCTTGGGAATATTTCTGCCAAAGCAGAAACCTATGATAGACACCGAAGCACAAAAATCATCTGGCCATTTCCCTCTTTTTTGAAGGAGAATATGGGGCAGTATTGGTAGCAAAGTTTCTTTCCAGAAATATGTGTACTAAATTCTGCAGACACTCATCTCAGTTGCTGTTAAGTTCATGACAAGCTGACAGATGCAGGTGTCCTTTCTGTACCAGTCATTTGCCGTACCCGTAATACCATCCCATCACAAAAGTGATGACAAAGAGACTGCTGTTTCTGAGCACTCTCACATGATGCAGGACAAGTATACAAAACTGCTGTAGGCTAAGAAGACTGCTACACAGGAACTCTCCTACCTGTCATTCAGGCTCAATCACCTGAGGCTCTTTCACCTTGAGACTACGTATCCAGACTGCTGTCAAGCACCAGGTCTCATGCCTCCACAAGAATTATGTCCAGCATCTTCCTTTTGTCCCAGTGACTACAATCTTCGTGCAGTCCATGACTGCATCATCTACAGACCCCACATCTTTTCTACATTTTCCCTCTCTAGCAATATCCTTCCAGTCCAAATAAGATATGAAGGCCAAAAATATCATCATCCCCTGTCAGTTATCTGGCAAATTTCTGTCAGAAGGGTGGCTGTGGTGCTACACAGACAGTAAACTTTTTCCTTCTGTTCGAAAAACAAAGTTATTTTTCATTCTGATTATGAATTCTAATGCAGCTTACAGATAATAGTCATAACAATACTGATACGGTAAGACTAGTCCTGCATCTTTTTCTTGTAGAATTTTATATGTACTTACACAAAAGATGGCAGAGAATCCAATCTCTAGAGGAGCCCAAAGTAACTGGAAAAACAATGTGTGTTGCTTTATGCTGTCTGCGTGTTTTCTCTTGTATTACTCTTAAATCATAGCTGTTACAGGTAATTAGTAATTTCTAGTTTCTATTAACATTAAAAAACAACATCAAGAACAGCTCCCTTTTAACAATGGCACATTTCAACTAGCTTGCCCAGGATTCTTGTTTCTATGGCCTGGGCTTGACAGACTAAGAATACACCCAGCTGGTTTTCAAACCAACACTTTCAATAGTCGGGGGAAGGCCTGTGTGACTTGTCATAAAAACAGCTGCCTCTGTCTCCCCAACCAGCCAGGAATAAGCTGAAGAGAACAAAACCTTGAATGAAAACACCTCGACTTTTCATGCAAGGACAAAAGGTGGTCATTATGCATACCAGGAAGGTTCTTTTATAGCTGGTAATTACATATAAATTGGAGAGTTATAATAAAAAAAATAATTTCTCTCTTCATTTATTTAAAATGTGATTTCTACAGCCATTATATAATTACTGGTATTTTTCAGTAATGTTATTAAGGACAAATGAGCTAGTGTTTCTGAAAGAATCACAAAGATGCAAATACTGAAAGTTCCTTATTAGAACTGGTAGTCCAGCATGAAGCAAGTGGCAGGAAAAAGATCTCTTCTGCAAACTGAACTTTTTGCAGTGTTGAAAAATGATTCATTTCTATCTTTCTACTGTGAAGAAAATAAATTATCCCTATCATCTCTGACACACTATTTCAAGCTCTCAACTTTTCTCAGTTTCTCATTTATTCAGAAAATGTCTGTGAACTACTGACCTGCAGCAACAAACCTAAAATAAGACATAGAAAGATCACAAAAATTCCAAGAACAAGAAGGAGCTCCCTGCTATCACTACTCATGAAATAAGTGCTACTCGTGACACTTAATCAAGCACTCATTCCCATGTACAATCTGAAATGTTTGAGTATAAGAAACAGTAGCAACATCTTAGTGAAAGAATACAAAAATAAAGAATGAACATCTCTTAGGAGATACACAAATCTCCATGAACTACAGCCTAGATGGATTTAGAGAGCAAATTTAGGTTATATACTTTACCACAGTGCACAGTTCTACATATCTTGGAGGCTGAAAATCAGTACTAAATATTATTAATGTAGAAGAGCAGAAGGAGTGATACAGAGAACAAAGGAGAAAGACTTGTATTTCAAGGGAGAAGAATTGGAGTCGGGTGCATAAAAATCATCGTGTCATCACCCAGTCCACCAGAAACTTTATTTATTTTAAGGCAAATTATTTTCTATTACTGGCAGTCCTTCCGTAAATGGATAAAAACAGCCAGAAAGCATAAGAAATGCGGAAGTAAATATCCTGTCCCCCAAGATGCTTTGTGATGACAGAATGTAACAACACACATCTCCTCAAGAGCCCTGAGGCTCTGATGTCCAGGGGATTCCTGCTGTCCTGAGCTACCCTGGGCCACAATGGCAGCAGAAGGTTCCAAACAAAAAAAGTAACATAACTCAAAGACAGAAACCCTTTCCAGTCCCAATGGCAGTCCATCAAACTTGTGTCTCCTTTCTCTGGCCCATGCTGTCACACCAGATGCTTCTGCCTGCTAAGGGCTCTCTCCCAAGGGTAGAAGCTGTTTCTCTCCCAGCAGGAAGCTACAGGTTAGATCTAAGCTAATGGTAAGAAACGAAGGCATCAGCACTGAGATGATGGGGTGAGCAAGATACCGAATTTTTAAGACAAGGTCATTTTTCCTTTTTCTAAAAGAATGCAGGTGATGGGGAGATTTTTGTTACTATAGCAAATAAACTTTTTTAACACACTTTAATTCACCTGACTCCTTGAAAATCTGCCACTTACTCCAGTGATGTGGGGAAGAGCCTCTATCCTTAGCCGACTTAGAGTATTAAAGTAGCTTCTTCCTGGCTAATTGTTAAACATCCTAGTTTAGCATAATTTTGTTGCCTTGCTTTTTCTCTTGTGATTACACATGGTGTTAAATACCTTCTGTGAAACCGTCACTTATTTTTAATGGCATCAAAAAGCTTGGACTAAAATTGTGTACTTCTTAGTGATTTATCAGAATAGTTTTTATCTTGTATTTTAAAACTCAAAATAGCAGTTGAAGTTTGTCTGTGACTTCATCCTCAGTATTTGCTGTAGGGCACAGAAGTTGGTCTTAAAGATTTACATCTGTTAGTCAGAAAAAAAATCACAACTTATTGATCAAAATCTGTGATACATTTGTTAAATATTACAAATACATGAGTACCTGAAAAAGTATTCACAGACTTCACAGGTTCTTCAATAAGACCTTTTCACCAGGTTCACATCAAACACAACACTAATTTATAAAGAAATGTCTTTTTCTTTGTTTGATCACAAAATGTACCTTATTTACATGTCTGGTTTTGCACTGAAATATTTACCAGTCTACTTTAGCTGGAATAAGCAATACCTGGTACTTACTGTTTGACAAAAGACATTTACCTGTGAGTAGAGCTGAGACAGGGAGAGAGGGAAGTTTTATGAAAGTGAAGCCTGGATATAATAAAAAAGTTATAATAAAAAAAGAACCATGAAAGGTGGCAAAGCATAAACAAAATAACGTGTATCTGAATATGAAGAATAGGGTTATGATTGTTGTTAAAAATTGCCAATTCTTGCTTTTGAGCCTAACTGCCAGGCTGCAGTTTTAAGGTAAGCGTTCAGAGGGAACCTTTGCATGATCACTCCGTTTCCTTTTTCAGTTCGTGCCCATTGCCTCTTGTCCTACACCTGGCTTTTCTTTCTTTACCCATTCCTATTAGGCATATGGATGCATTGATCAGATCCTTCTGAGCCTTTTCTTCCCCCGGCTAAACAACTCCAACTCTTTTAGCCTCTACTGTGCAGGATGTTCCACTTTCTTGCTCATCTTCATAGTCTTTCACTGGACTCACTCCAGCAAGCCCCTGTCTCTCTTGCACTGGGCCTTAACCAAGGCTGAGCAAAGAGGAAGGACCACCTCCATGCTGCTAATGCTCTGCCTGATCCAGCCCAGGAGGCCGTTGGCCACTTTGCTGTGAGGGCACACTGCTGGATCACGTCTGTTGTCCACAAGGAGCCCCAAGTCATTTCCTGTAAAACTGGTTTCCAGACAATTGGTCTCCAGCATGTAGCAGTGCATCAAGTTGTTCCTTCACAGTGGCAGGATGTGACATTTCATTTTTTTAAACTTAACGGGACTTCTCTCAGACTTTTTCTTGAGCCTTCCAAGGTCCTTTTGAACTGCATCACAACCATCTGAGTTCACTTGGTCTTTCAGCCTGGAGACGGAGAGGAGACCTCATTGCAGTTACAACTTCCTTGTGAGAGGAAGAGGAGGGGCAGGCACTCATCTCTTCTCTCTGGTGACCAGTGACAAGACCAAAGGGAATGGCCTGAAGTTGTGTCAGGGGAGGGTTAGGTTGGTTATTAGAAAAAGGTTCTTTCCCCAGAGGATGGTTAAGCACAGGAAGAGGATTCTCAGGAAAGTGGTCACAGCACCAGCCTGACAGAATTCAAGAAGTGGTTTGGACAATGCTCTTGGGCACATGGTGTGACTTTTGGGGTGTCCTGTGCAGGGCTGTGTTGGACTCAGTGATCCTTGTGTGTCCCTTCCAGCTCAGCTCATTCTGTAAATCTGTGATTCTATGGTTCAGGTCATTAATGAAAGTGTTATTGATGAACATTATTGGCCTCCTTGGGCACATTTCTAGTGACTGGCCTTCAACTGAACTTCAAGTTGCTGATCATAACCTCTCAAGACCACCAGTTCAAATGGTTTTCCATTTATCTAGTTCATTCTTCATCAGTTTGTCAGTGGAAATGTTGTAAGAGATGGTCTAAGATGCCTTGCTGATCTCAAGATAAACAGCTATACAAGAAATTCTCTTCTCATTCTTCTAACTATGATGAGACGTAGCTCCGCTGTATTTACCAAGTCTCCAAAGCCTTGAGCAACCTGGGCTGAATGACCCTGCACTGATCCTGTTGTGTGCAGGATGCTGGGCTGGATGGCCTCCTGAATGATGACGTTTTGTTATGGCAGAAACAGCTGAATTGCTCCCCACCAAGAACGGGACCCAGGGCTAGGCTCTTCCTGCTGTGGAAAGGAGATGGGATAGGAGACACAGGGAACCACCATGAAGGATCAAGCTTGCTTCTCTGGCTGGACAAAAGGAGGACAGGAGAGAGGAGGGCAGTGAATGCTGCTGCTAGGAGGGTCATTTCCACATTCAGCACTGAGATGCTGCACCAGCCTGGCTTCCCCCAGCTCAGCAGCCACTACAGAGAGGGTGGGAGCCCCTCACAACAGCCTCACCAGGCAGACGCTCTGGGTGACCCCACCTGATAACTGTGAGCAATGACTGGTAGCACTCCTTCCCAACTGCTAAAGAACATTTCCTGGTTGCAGGAATGAAAGCAAAGCCAGAGGGTAAATTTGGAAGGAAACAGGCAGAAAGAGGCAAGTAAGAAAAGAACTGCCAATCATGCAGACCTAGTTTTCAAGAGTTGGGCTTTTTTATATTTTTCAATTGTTTCCTCAAAAATGCTAGAATTTCAATAGCCTACAGTACAGCGGGGAGAGAATGCAGTTATTAGATTGTGCTAAAGAAACTCAAAGAACATGAGATCCTAAAAAAAACTTCAAAAAGACAAGATTTATTTTTCCTAAAAAGTCTCAGACTGGTGATTTCTTGTTATCATTTAACAAGGCTGAGATTGTTGAGTCAGACAAGCAGTATTGTAGTGCCTATGGCAACATTCACTCAGAATCTGCGTAAAATAAGAAACACAAAATTGAAAGAGCAGCTCTTGGATGATTCTCCTCTAGATTTCTAAAGGTTGCAGAAGCAGAGCAGAAATTTTAAAGGGATTATAAATAATGGCACAGGGAATTGAAAAGCAAAGGCAGAGAAAATGTTGCCCTGAGAAGTCCGTAAATTGCAAAAACAGGTAGCTGGTGAAGAAATTAAGGCAGTATCTGATATAAAGATGAAAGTCTGTGCAAACATGACTAAGTCATGTTGAACACAGATGAAACTGAGAAGTCAAGAAAAGAGGAAGCCAAGAAATCCCTCCTTACCCTGGTTACCTCCCACATGGTTACCCAGGGACATGGCCAAGGCTGGTGGGGAATCAGGGGCCTTCTCTGATAAAAGATAAAATTTCAAAAATATAACATTTTTAAGAGTTTTAGGAAATGGAGCACTTAGTCACTTAGTTGCAGACTGAAAATATATCAGATATTAAATCCTGTTGGTCACTGTGGTGCTTTAACATCAACCAGAAATTAAACTCCAAATAAGCCACTCCCTTCCCTCGCCCCTTCTTGTAAGAGAGGGACAAAAGCAGAGACTATGGGTTGAGATAAGCAAAAAGCAATTAAAATAAGAAAAACACAGTAACAGCAGCAATATTAATAACAAAAGTATACAAAAAGAGAAGGTATTTCACCCATAAAAAGGTGTTCACCACCTCAACTTAGTTCCACGTGGACAATGCTTTCCTTGCAGCACCACATCCTGCAGCTGTGTCTCAGAAAAATGGGAGAGGATGGATGGAGGCAGCAAAGGATGGAGTCTGCAGGGCTGATGCTGACAGCTTTCCCACTGGAGAGAGTGAGGCAAAAACCAATGCACCTCCAGCAGTGTTCTTACCTTTTCTTCCCAAAACCATGCCCCTTACAGATGATGTGCGTGGTATAGGATAACAACTCAGCCACGCCCATATGGCACTAAGCTCTGCCCCCTCTCTGCAACCAGAAGAGTCACTTGATATTGTTGTGAGGTTGTTCACTTGAGTTGTCCCTGTAACTGCCTCCATGACTACATCATCCTCCTCTATCCACACTGCATGGCACTTTTGGAGGCTCTCAGTCACATCCATACTGTCTCAAACACACCCCATCTGTCCTGTGAGGTCTTACTGCACGCTTGGCGAGTCTTCTCCTGGGCTCTCCATAGTCATTGCTGCACCATGTGCATCCTTCACAGCTTATATAACAGGCGTGTCATTACTTTTTGTTATAAACCAGGGGAAACAGGACCATTGGAAACAGGACAGATCAGTGGATTAGCAGCCTTTTCAGCACTCTTCCCACATGTTGAATTACTGAAAAGATATACAGAGCAATGAACATTGCTCTATAGGACCGGCTCATCCCAACAAAGGAGGCTCCTGCAGGGATGAGGCACACTGTCACATCTCATGGTGTTCATTTGTCATCTCCCCAGCATGTGTCCTCAAGCCTGGGCTCCCTCTCCTCGGAGGAAGCCCGTGAGCCTGGCTCCACATCAGCAGTGCTTGCTGTTACCCAGGGACATGGCCAAGGCTGGTGGGGAATCAGGGGCCTTCTCTGATTAGTGTTTGTTTGGTTGAATCCTGAAGCTAAGGTCCTTCCCCAGGGCACTGATTCAAGGGACAAGACACATGTCAACAAATACGACATATTTTATTTTTGCCAGAAACCTCTACTGCAGTCTGATATCATAATTCTTACTCAAAGAGATCATCGGCAGAGAGCAGGCCCTCTTAGTACCCCCTTAATAGCCCATGATTATCTAATTCACTTCATGGAGAGTGATCTGCCTCAGTTTCAAACACCCTGAAGTCGGCCACTTACAGACAGAGTTGGGCTTAGTCCACTGAGCTGAGGACAGGAGACTCAGGGAAACACAGCAATATCTGGAGATTTGTCTCAAAGGAAACAAATCCCACAAAAGCCAGAGGTCTTCTTCCGAGCCGTTAAAAACTGAGGACTAATTGCCTAGGCAGACAGGGAAAAAAAAGCTGTTAGAACAATCTCAGTCAAGCTACCCCATTATGCAAAATAAAAACTGAAAAAAATAACTTTCCTTCAACTTTTCCTAGGAACTTTGGAATGTTTTTTCTAGAAGAATCCACAAGGGAGAATTAACATCTCTTACGAGGACAAGCAGGAATGGGTGTAAAGCAAAGCTTGGAGCAGCAGAAGGGCAGAACTGAAAATTAATCATTCAAGCATATTGTGCTCCAATGTTGTGCACACTTAAGACATCTTCCTGAATGGGCTAATTTGGAAGGCATCTGAGAAAACCATAATTATAACAAAAAAAGTTGTTACGATGGTCGTGTTTGCAATGAAATTCTTCCAGGTATATAACAATTTTGTAGAAACAAAGTTAAGATTGTTTAAACAGTGTTTAGAAAATCTGAAGATCCTATTCTATACCAGAGCAAAATACTTGATGCTGATGTCATTGGACATCCTGGAATGTTTTGCAATAAAAAATGTAGGAAGAGATCACCTGGCATGAAAAAAAAAAGGCTTTAAAAACTGTTTGGAAATAAATGGAAGGGGGAAAGTCCAAGTTGATTTTAGATAAGTCTGTCTATCAGCAAAGGAAAGGACCCAAATTAATATATCCTGCCTGTCAGGAGTTAAAACTTGACCCAGTAACCCAAGTGAGGACTACAAAGCAGTTTGATTTCTTCAAAAGAGCTAACTCTACTGAATAGCTAACTTAAACTTTTACTAAAGAGCTAAAACTTGAGTTAAATTCTACTAACTCGAGTGCAAAAGCACTAATTACGCTAAGAGGGGCCTGAAGTAAGCTGTCAGTGACTTCTATTTAAGATTTCAGAAATCTTTCACATAAGACACCCAGGGTCTAACCATATGGTGCTGTAACTCCTCAACAACGTCTGCACCAACTAGCTTTAGCTCAATGCTGTTACTGATCATTACTGGTTGCTTTTCTCATAAGTTTGTTTTCTTCTCCTTTAGTCAGCTTCGGTGACACCTTCCCTGTTCCTAAAGGCCAATCCCATGACAACTATCTGGTCAGGGTGTAAGATGATTTCCATTATTAGCAATATAATATGGTCCAACATGAGTATGTTGCACAGTTAAGCACTTTTTATGTTACCAAGTAGACTTTTTACTTACATATAGTCCATTCTCAATATTCAGGCGAATTTCATACAGAGCACACAGAACACACATATTATTCTTGTATAATTTCTTTGTTTTTATACTTTAATCTTCTTCACAAGGGAAAACAAGATGTTTGTGGTCCCATAAAGCAACTTGAAAAATTAAAAAAAAAAATATTATTACCAGAGAAGAAATCAGAGGTGGGAAGTAGGAAGAAGGGAAGGTTTGAGCCAGACAAGGCAGGCAAGAAATGGGCTAGCAAATGGGGAAAAGAGACAGATGGGAACTAATTTGTGCAAGACCTTGAAGCGAGAAGTCTGAACTGTACGTAGGAAGCTATAATACAAGAGATTTTTCCCATAAACATTCAAACTGAGGCAATGATATTTAAAAGCCTTAATAAGATATGAATTTGGGTAACACTTTAATTGTCTTTCTGGGAAAATTACTCAGGCGATCCAAGACTCTGGACTATTTTTCATATTGTTTTCCCCATCTGTGGAGTCACTAAATAATTATGCCTTTATTGTGTGTGAAGCCTCACTTATTAGGAATTACAGCAACACCTGGTTATATTGACACTAGCTGTGGTTTAGTGATGAAACTTCCTGCAGTTGCTTTAGTAACCACTACTTTGATAGGATTAAACACTTTCTCACTCTTTTGGAAACTCATTAGTCTATACATTACTAATGCATTAATTTAGTAATAATAATTCTTCATACTTACCAATGTACTGACCTCAGGACACACCTTCTGGGGTGACAATTGAGAATGTCTTAGTGAATACATACTAATTTTCCTCTGTGTTTGAGCAGGCTTTTTTTCTCTGTTGAATTTCTAATCAGCACCTGAAGGATCCCAAAACGGTATTTCTCCAGTCCACAAAAGACCTCTGGAAAGGCAGTGACACTGCCTCTTTCATCCTCAAGGTCTTGGACGAGGCAAATAAGCTCTAACTTTGCACATTTCTTGATCTATCACTTCCTAAAGGAGAAGTCAGGATCTAAGCTAACAGATTCTAACAAAGGTTCCCACTGTCAAGGGACAAAACAGCCTATTTTGCATACTGTTGCATCTGGAATTTTCCAAAGAGCCCTGAAAACTCAGACACCAAATGTCCATTGTAATCCCTCAAGAGTGAGACACCGAGCTTCTTGAGTAATGCTTCAGCCAACAAATCCAATTATGCTGAGGTACAGGTGATGTGACTGGAGCTGACTGTACTCTGACAATGGCTCACGCTGGATGGGGGCAGGAGAGCACAAGGGCAGGATAAGAGTAGAAGCCATGTGGCATTCTGTGCTTTGATAGTTGTGCACTGACACTTCTGCAGCTCTCTTACCTCTGGCAGCTTTAGATGCCAGGCTGCAGACAGGCACTATAGGTGAGCCCAAAGACCTATGGGGGGGCAATCTAAGTGCAGGTCTAAACATGCTCCCTTCTGTAGATGTTTGTCTTTTTAGTGGTATAGCTGTGCCTGGTACCTTTAAGTCCACGAGTGCTAACACACAGATGTGGATTGGGAAATTGCCAGGCTTTTGGGATGCTGCTGACAGTACAGGCTCTAGTACATAAGATAAATGAAGTTTTTCTAAACTCCTATTACCTCTACTCTACTTATTCTTTAGCTAAAAGGTACCTTTTAGAACTGACTAATTCTGTCACTCAATTGCTTGTTAGGTTTGGCATCTTTCATAAGCACAATAGATAGAGCAATTCTGAAAGTCTTGGAAGGGTGCAGAGGAGACATCAGGAAGAGCATGCACACCACAGAAGACTGTGCCAAAACAAATGAGTTTAAAAAGATCAGTTTGCTATGTAGTCTATCTGAACATTGAACATGCCATGTCTTTCACCGTATATTCTTCAGACTATGAATAAATCAAATTGACATATATTCACAATCTAGCACCATCTGCTGCGTAAGGGAAGAAGGCATTTTTAAAAGCAAAGGATCTGCTTGTTTTCTTACATGATACATCTTAATCAGTGAAATGTATTCCTTGTTTTACAAATGTGCACCTTGACTTTAAATATGACAAGCATTTTACAAGAACCGTTTGAGGAAATCCTTTTAACTATGGATTCTCATTTGCTATTAGTTTCTGCACCACATTAAAATTCCTTTATTTCCAAAGCATTAAGCTGAGAGCAAGAAGCAGGAAGGCCTTATCTGAAGTGTGGTGAATCAGACCTTTATGGAAGAGATGCATATAATCAGAGATAAGGGTTATGGTTTTTATACAAATTCTTCTCATTTAAGATAAATATTGAATGTAATATTTGAGACCAATATTTGTCTGCACCATTGTGTAGGGTTTTATTTTGCTAATTATATTTTTCAGCTGTTTTATATATCCCCTTACAACAGGTTTGGGTTTTTTTTCATTAGCTCTAACAAAAGCATGAGATACTATTCCCAAGAAATTTCATTCAGGAACAAAAGTTAAACATTTCTTTCCTATTTATTCCTTTATTAAAAAAATATGTATCATTCTGAAATTCTAAGGATCTCTATTTTTAAATGTTTTGGAAGATCATGGCAAAGTGTACAGGCATATTCTAAAATTAATACAGGCCACCTCAAGAAATTAGGCTTAAGCAACTTTGTTGCCCCACATGAAACCAAAATCAACTAATTCAGGAACTTAACTCTCCTTCATTTCTTCAATAATTAGGCTGCCTTTTTTGATATTAGCATACAATGTTACAGAACCACTGAAATAATTTAATATAACAAACTTGTTTACAGTTTAAATCTCTTATATTAAAGCACTGAAAAATTGTTCTGCTTCCTCCATCTGCTTTGTCCAAAAGGCATTATTCTTAGCTAGCTGGCTGTCAGCAACACAAAACAAAGGGATGTTAAATTAAGTTTCTGCTTTATAAACAGAAAGGGGAAAAAAACAGACCACAAAATTTCAGTGTGTTGTTCCAGTGAATTCTGGCCTGTGCAAAGCTGAAGTAGTTTCCCTTATGGGCACGGACAAAGACAACTGTCACCGTGGGCCACAGGGCGCTGTGAGCTGCAACCAGAATCCTGCCTGAACTCAGACCAGAGGCTGAAGGTCCCCACAGTCCTTTGTTTCTATGAAAAAATGTCAGTTTTGCTTGTTTCTACAAGGAGGGAGGAGCTCTCTGGAGAAATAACAAGCACAAACTGGATGCCAACCGTCAGCCATGCAGCTACTCTGACACAATTCTAAGTTGTTGGTTAGCTGCAAACATGCATTCCCAACAGGACGCTTTAGCCCTGTGCTGTAGCTAGCAGGGTCTTTGGTGGAGTACCTCTGAAAACCCCAGAGTTTCCAGCCTCCTTGATTTTTCAATACGTATACTAAAAAAATACACTGTCTGCTTTTTTGGTTTTCTTTTGGTGAGGTACTGCATAGCTTGGACTATTGAAAAATAGATAAGTGCAAGTCTTACACAGAAAAACAGGACTCAGAGCTGAAACATATTTTTAGTCCCCCAATTTTCTGAATAGAGAAAAAAAAAAAATCTCCATGCTGTAAGAACCAGTCCAGAGCTAAAACACAGGCCTCTGCTGCTCTGACTCACCAGCAGGTTTCAAAAACTACAAATGAGTATAAAGGCTGTATACACCTCTTCCCATTCTTCCTAAAGTTTTCTCCTTGCAACTGCTTAGCCATCTGACGCAAACAGCAGAACAGTGATGAATTTTTCCTTTGCCCTCTGAACCTCGCTTTATCGATGTTGTCTTTTTAAATCACATTTACTCCATTTCAGATCAAGACTTCAAATTACCTGCTACCAAACCACTTTCTTCAGGAACAAGCAGCCTATGATTTCTAAAAAAGGATATAAATGCAAGCCCTTCCATTACCCTTGAAACAGGATAATACTGTCCAAACAGAACAGATTAAAAAAACGAAAATTTAAACATCAAAAAGCCACACTCATATGCAAATCTACATAAAAAGCTTATGAACTTTGCTCATAGCTTTCCATAACATTTCAGAATATCAGCTTTAAACATAGATGAATATACACCTCAGATCTAGTGATCTGTTTCTTCAGCCACGGCCTTTTTCAGTTGTTAAGAAACTTTCTCCTGTTTCAAATACAAGTTTATAGCATTACATACGCTGTAGGGAATCATTCCTCATTGGATTGACTTTGAATATACCTGAAAGCGGTTTTGTTGCTTGTAGATTTTATTTGATATGGTCCAATGAACTCCAGTGAGCTTGAACATGACCTTGACATGTTGAACTTTACCTTCAGGTGAAAATTCAGAAAGTAACTGCTCACAGTGAAGTGCTGAATTGCTCTTTTCAGGCAGAATTCTTGACCTTCATCATTCCCTGACCCAAAGCCAAGCGCAGTTAGATTTTTTCCCATCCTCATGTCTCCCTATCACATAGGAAGTATGAATCCAAGGCTTGCTGCTCACTTCATCAGATACGGGTGTGGGGATTCTTTTCTATATTGAAAGTACAGCTAACAAACACAGTGACTATTTCAAAATGCACTTCCAAGCACATAACTTCTAGTGGAAAAAAAAGTTCCCTGGAAATATTTTCAGCATGAACGCACCCAAACAAACTCATAGGTTTGTCTGGATCAATAAATCATTTCTTTGCCACACCAGAGTTGCAGCCATAGAAATGGACCCTTAAGAACACACATATTCTCATACCTACAGCAGAGCTTTCTGATCAGATCACATGTGTGCATGTGTGTGGATTTAAAATGAGTTCAGTACAAAAATCTTTGAAACTATATTCCTCTAAGTGTATAGAGCCATCTCCTTGTTTAAAGTGCTCAAGTCCTCCCTGAGTATTGTACCATCAACCAGTTCAAAACCTAAACTCACTTGCATTACAGCAGACTATATCCCACTTATATGCCAAAGAGCCTGGCAGATTTTAAATCAGTCCCACCAGCTTCACTGGGGAGAGCAGGTGTTCAACACCTTTGCAAAATCAGATCATTTTAGGGGTTGTTTAAAGCTATAAACTCAAGGCTATGTTTAAACCTATTAAGCAGGTTTAGAGGAGTAAGACCAAGATCCCTGGTCTGTAAGACCCTGCCCTACAGCTTGGCCATTTACAGCACCATTCATCTCCCATGTGCATCCTCAGGCAACGGATACACCAGTAATTTCAGCATTAACTGTAAGATATGTGACAGATTTGTGCCAAAACCAAGTTTGGTTGAAAACCAAAATTACCCTCAAGATCCTTAAAATCTGCTTCTTGGCAATTTTTTGCACCCCCTGCCAGATGCATCCAGACTTCTTGATGGTGTTTCTGTGAACAGGCTAATACAGAGCAAATCAATAATCATCAAAAGCGCTTCCCAAATTTTAAAAATGGGATGTTACTGAAATCAATTGCTTTTACAAGAATAGCTGAGGCTAAGTGTGAATTTTTGGAAACTGAAAGGTCAGTTCACAAAATGCTTAGAGTAGTTTCTAATAAGGTCCAAGAGCCACCTCAGTGTACCTAATCTTCTTGGCGCTTGACTTCCAACAAGCAAATGATGCTCTATTCTTCACTCACAAAATGCAGCCTTTCGTTATTCCCTGTTCAACTTGACTCAAAAAACCTGAGTCCTCCCACGGAAAATAAAGTAGAGAAATCTGGTCATTGGGCCTTGACCAAACAAGCGTCTCAATGAATAATATTTCAAAGGAGTTAATCTTTCTTCAGTCTCAGCACCATTCTTTCTGCCTACACTTTCCACATTTTTTTCCTACAAATGTGGTTAATTATTTTCTCCTTTATTATAAAATGCAGAGGACACACCTGCTTTACTGCAGCTATCAAGAATTACAAATTCAGAAGGTGAACCCTGTGGATTTGCTTTTTCCCTAGCTGCAAATGGTAGCCAGCCAGATGCAATGGTCGACCTAGAGACGCTAAGAATGCAAAATCCAGCGGGGATTGTGCCCAGGCTGGCTCTGCCATCATCTCCGCACCTACCCTGCGACCCGCAGTTTTCTCACCTCCCTCCAGACCCGCATTTGCCCCCAGGGAACCCGAAGGANGGGCCGCGCAACGCGGACTGGCCAATAGGAGCGCGGGCCGCCGTGGGGCTCAGCCAATCAGCGGGGCTGCGGGAGGGCGCGGCGGCGGCGGCGTCCGGGTCCCTCAGGCCGGGCCGCGGGAGCGGGAGCGGGAGAGCAGCGGAGCCAGAGCCCTGAGCCCGCGGAGCCCTGAGCCCGCGGAGC